>JAPYYS010001126.1:0-117757 GCA_030522525.1 Campopleginae sp. 14b
TACATTTATTGTTATTCATTTTTATTAAATTTTTTTATTTCTTTTTTTTTTTTTTTTTTTTTTTCGTTTCGTTGCATTTCTGCTTATTTGCCTGTCTCTGTCTCGGGCTCTTCGCGCATGGCCTTTTCTCTCGGGTCCTTTGCCGCGTACTAATGTGCAAGCATATCGTCGTTGCAGCGTCACGCAGCAGAACGTCTATTTCCGGCCTGTGCTTTCTCTCTTCATCAGTTTCTCATCTCGCCTGCTCCTTCTCGCTTCCTCTTTTGCGTCTTTCTCTTGTCTTTCGGTATATTACACGCATCTTCTTCCCCTTCTTCGCTTTGAAATCGTGTGCAAGTCGAGTGGATTGTAGATACGCTCCGCACCAGTCCACGTGCCGCTGATTAGTGTAATTAGACGGGATGAAAAAGCCCGAGCATGGACCGACTATGAGCACAAATCTACGCACATCCATTCTCCGAACTATTTATGTATTTCATTTGAGTCCAAATTCGCGCTCAATCCAAATTACAAAAATACGTGAAGAACGTTTTTTTTTCTTTTTTTCTTTTTTGAATAAAAATATGTTAAAGAAAAAAGTATACCTATGAGTATGGTAAGTATGAAAGAAAAAAAAATGGGGGAAATAAATACAAAGTAGAGAAACGTCATGTTTGAAGAAAGAAATCCGGGTGTGTGTAGACTAATAGGTTGCTCGTCAGTTGCGAGCTTATCTATCGCTTCATTACAAGGCACGTAACCTCCCCTATATGCTTGTCTGTATTCGCTGCGCTCGCATATAATCCCGCAAACATATACTCGATGCCCTGCTCGAGCGTTTACATATGTATACATCCATAAGTGCATTTTGCTCGTTTTAACGCTGAGACAGTTTATTATGCGAAGAATGTCGACACCAATTTATTATCGCGCACACGTTCTTCTCCCGTATGAATAACATACGCGCGCTCGCTCATGTTGGCGCCCCTAGATCCACCTCCGCTCCTCGAGTATTTAAATACTGCTATTCCAGCTCTCTCAATTATTTTATTATTCCCTCTGTATATACGAGAACTCAATGTAAATTAGCCCCCGATGAATGTTACATGCGCTCACCCTTTTTACTTCAGACGCTCCGCCAACACTTTCTTGCGAAATATCGCAGGCGCCGCGTCGCCAATCACGAGATGCATAATTATCAAAATTCAATTTCAGGCCTTCAGGAAATTCATGATTTTGGGCCAACCGGCAAGATCGAGAGAGAGAGAGAGAGAGAGAGAGATTCATCATCGTTCTGCTTCAAAATATCAAAAAATCATATCTAGAAAAATTGTACAGCATTTTGGAAATTTCCAAAAATGCATGTCGACGCTCTAATTTTCGCAAATTTTCAGATTCATTTTCACATTCAAGAGGTCGTTTTATGACGTCTCGAATTTAACGAAAATGTGAAATTTCTGAAAAATCGTCCAACCCTATTAATTTCTGTACACTGTTTAAAAATATGTGTGTGTGTTTTTTCTTTCAAATTCCCCAGGGACGTGGGGATGTTCGAGTGAGGAGAAGAAAAAAAGTGACAAACAGACATTTTTCACAGTGTAATTCTTGTTGGTGAGCAAACACATGGCACGTGACTGGGTCGCGCGGCTATACCAGGAGTAAGCGGAATTGGTTTAAAAATGCGTTCGTTGAAGTAAAATTCTCTTGGGTAAGTATTTGGAGTTTGAAGAAGTGATAAATAAAAATTTGGTAAATATGAGAAAATATATAAGTGGAGAGAAAAATCATTTGACGCCCTGGGTCTTATGACCCGTTGGAAATGTCTCGCGCAGTATTTAATTTCGAGTGGCAAGAGATTAAAACGCGAGGCGCGCAGTAATGACACATAATACGAGCGTTTGGGGATCCGACCTCAACGTCAAAACCGATGGGACGTCATCTCTGGGTCATTAGTCAGGACGTCATCGCGCTTCTCTGCAATCCGAACCTCCCAACAGATTTCGCTCGTGTCTCAGTGACTCTCCGGTGATTCTTCAAAACTCATGGGCCAAACATTCCTTCCGCAATATCATGTTCCGTCCCACATTCATGACATTTTTCTACTCTCACTTTTCCACATCCTTTTTCCTCGAACTTTCATCCCCGGAGATTATTTTTCTTCACGAAAACTAAATTTTCTTCTCCCTCGAGCGAATATAAATTCTTTGACACTTTCCAAAGGTAATCGAGACTTTGGGAAATGACGGTTTTATAGTCTCTGCGGATCCTGTTACACACACCAGCTTCCTCTCAAACCTCTCTCGGCCTTTCTCTCCTCCATTCGGGACGAATAAATAATTACAAAATACTGACAAATTAAATAATTAAGAAAATTCATTAAATTCATTAATTGAAAACAAATATTAATAATAATATTAATTGTAATATTATTAGGAAAATAATTCAAAATGATTTTCTTCAAGAAGCGATTGGAAATGAGCAACCGGAGAGTGGACGGTGAGGGAAATGACTAAGATCGTCCGAGGCTCCCTGCTCATGTATATTGACATAAACGATTGCACAACCCCCGTAGTCCAGAAAAAGGACAGAGTAGAGACGATGCGGTAGATATACACCGAGCCGAGCTCTTGGGTGGTTTGTTCCGGCGAGTGTATTGGCCTGGCTCTCTGCTCGACGAGGGATCGTCTCTCACACGGACACGGACATGGGCATGTCGCTCAGAAAGGAGGAAGGACGTTACCGTATTAATTACACGAAACAGTCGGCCCGGAAAATTGATGCTCCTTTTACAGCCAAACGTACAGTGATCCGTACAAGCTCCACCTGTTTTCTTCCGACCCGATGAAAATTAAGATCCTCTTTGTTCTCTAACCTCCTGCGTTTCCCAATGTGGTAGCAACTCAAATCGATCATCGTTTTTCCAGTTTCATGGGCCTCGCGGAGACTCCGAAACGTTTAGGAACCACTTTTCTTTCGTTTCAATTAATCGAATTGAGCAACCGCGCCCTCGCCCCCCCGCCCCTTTTTCTCACCCTGAAAATCTTCCTCCCGAAACTTGAGATATTTTTCAATGAATTATTACGTCACGTATATTTTTTGTCTGTCAAGGCGATAAAAAATGTTGGAAATTTTATGACTTTATATCGACAAATTTGATTTTAATTTCAATGAAATTTTCGTTTTTCGTCGAAAAATTGGGGAAAAAAAAAAAATGTTGTATGAAAAATAATTTTTTTTTTTTTCGAAATGGAATAAAATTTGGATTCAACAACTTGTTGCTTCGGGATTTATCTTGTCGATCGGCGTGCCTCCTGGGAAAGAAGCGCGCAGGGACGAATTGATTGAAATTCTCGTTCGAATCGGAACGTAACGATCGGACTTGTGAATGAGCAAAAAGGAGAGAGAAATACATGTGAGAGAGCTCGTTGAGGAAAAAGAGCGTAGGAATGGATGGGCGGCTAGCTCGACGGAGTCGCGACGAAGAAGAAAGGGGGTGCACGGAGGGGGAAAGAAAATACAAGAATAGCGTGAAAAAGTGTGTGCATCGAGAATCGATTGTTCGGGCGAGACGGGACGATTTTTAATTTCCTGTTGGATGGTCATGGGCGAGCTCAAGATTCTCTTTGAAGTATTCCGATCTGTATACTCGATAGATATATAGAGTGCGCGCGGAGGGACGGAGCATATCGCGCGCGTCGTGTACAAATATAATCGTCTCTACCGCGTTCACCCTGTCGTCACCTCATTATTCACTTTTATTTCCAATTCATAAATAATAAACTCCTCGAATACGTTAGAGTTTTATGGTGCGCGTTCATTTTTAACCGCGGCGCGCGCATACCGACTGCCCAGTGAATTACGAGTGAAAGTCACTTTGCTCCTTCATAATCCATTTGTAAAGCAATCCCTCGAACAACATAGACCATTCGTAATTTGCACTTCAACGAGTCGATCTCAAGTACAAAGCGAGAATATATTTGTCGAAAGATCCGCGACGCGTTTCAAGTCCCGGAATATGTACATTAAGCGTCCGCCACTTTTTTTAAATTATTTTCTCGTTGCTTTGATGTACACGTCGGGTTGGTAGATTCTGCCCAAGTCAAGTTAATCAAGTTGCGATTCATGCGCCATTTTTATTCCGTTCCTCGTTTTCCAGTTTTCGGCTTGAAGAAAAAAAAATCGTCTTATCGCTTCTTTGAATCTCTGATTTATTTATGGACCACCGTGTGACTTATGGGAGATCCCGGGAGATGGCGGCGGGGGGCGTAGTAACGGAGGCGCGTTAAACGATGCAAAACACGTAACGCCGGGTCTAATAATTAGCGACGAGAGCGGAGGCAGCGGGATCGTTACTTATTATTTTGGTCAATTCGTCCGGAGAGGAGGCTAATCACCGATGGCAATTAATTATAAATTTCTTGGTTTAGCGAAACAATATCTTTAGTGCACAAGTATGAATACTCGTTTACGAGACAAGTCTCTCGCGCGTCGATATAAACGCTCGCCAAGGGGAATCCTATCTCTTGCTCGAAGAGTATTGTAAAAAAATAAGCACGCCATTTTCTTCGGCGCAGTCACGAAATCGTTGCCTCCACCCGACTCCTTAAACATTCAATTTTTATATAAAGTCCGAGACCGAGCAGCGATCGGATATGCTAAAGAGATTTTTTTTTGGAGCTTGTCACACACGAGACCTGATTTTTCATAAATGGTGTGTGCCAAAATAGTCCGTTGCCCTGGGGCACAAGAAAACGTCGCGAAATAAACGAGAGACACTCTGAAAAATAATAAAAAAAAAAAAAAAGCGAAACTACGTCGAGGCATCAGTCAAAAGTGATGAACGCAACCTGGGCGACTCGTTCAACTTTTTGCTCCTAAAATGAGCGACTAAAAGAAAGAATGACAAATTTTCAATTTTTTAATAATTCTCAAAAATATGAGGGAAAATGAAAAATTTGGAATGTGAAAAAAATGATAGCACCGGCCCTGACAGGACACGTTGAGAGTTGTTGAATCGTCGCGACTTTCTCTTGTTTGTCTCTCGCTCACTGGAAATAAAATTCAATTGTAAATTTTAGGAAAATGTCGAGGTTTTTTGACAAAATTCCATTCTCAGTGCTCACACGCGATTGGTGTTATAAATTTGTAAAATAGATGGGATGGCGATAGAGTAATTCTCGGCTGTATATTGCTGCGTGGAGGGAGCCTCGATAAATAAATCAAGAGCATATGACTCGATGTGGATTGATCGTTAGAGCTGGAAAAAGTGTAGACTGCTCTTGTTTCTGTCCTCTTTGGCCTCTTTGGCCCTAGATGGAAGGCGATCGAGTGCGCGAATCACTTATCGCGAACCTTCGTACGTCCAGAGAAATTGAGTTTTTTTTTCTTCTTCTTGGGTGTCTATAGTCCGCAGAGTGGTGGGAGAGGAGACAGTTGTTCGTCGAAGAAGAAAAGAGTGAAAAAATGTGAAAAATATTGAGTATCTCGAGGCCAAAGCGTTGAAGAGGCTCGGGCGAATATAATTTGCCAGAATGGCGTCGCGCTAGTGTGCGTCAAAGTTGTCGCGATAGATAGAAGAAAAAAGGAGGCCAAGTTAGGGACTTGGAAATTATTAAACGTTCTCTATTCGCTTGCAATTGCCTTGCCAACTGACATCCATCCACTTGGTATGCATGAAGCACGCGTGTGTGTGTGTGTGTGTGCGTGTGTGTCTCCATGCATATTATAAGGAAAGCAAGTCGGTGCAGCAGTGACACTCGAACGTCGAGCCTCGCGGACATAATTGCCTAATTGAAACGAGCCGCGATCCTTCAATTTTCCGCGCACAATGTATATAAAGTTGTTGTAACACGCGCCGTGTAATTCCAACACGTGGATTCCCACACACACGGGCCTCGATTTGAGAGTTTATAGAACAGGCTACGACAAATAATTCAGCGGGTGAAATGGCATATGATGTGAAATGGAAAACGCAAAGAGCCGAGGGAAAAGAGAGACGAAAATTTATTAAGTTTGTGTCAATGAAAGGTTGGGGTTTGCCGTTTTTTTGTTTTTTTTTTTCTCTATTCTCATGTGCCTAGACGGTGTGTAAAACTTTATCGCTTTACCGAGACATTTATTTTTCTCCTTCGCGACAAACGAGACCAGATTTCCACAACCGATACTCCTGCCCTTCGAGGTAATTGATTTTTTACTTGAATTAACAACCAGCAACAACAATGATAATCTCTCCCGTACTGAAATAACAAGAAGAGCGAACAGGCACCGACCGAGGGATGTATCAGGGTGAATAGACAATGACGATTTGGAAGCGTGACGATTTTAATTTCAAGCCTATCCGGGCGACTCATCCACGCCCGATTAAATTTACCTAACTCTCGGGCCCGAGGCTCTCCGCTTGCTCGTATAACGTCGATGGGGATGGAGGATATGTATAGCGGGGCAGGTGCCCCCGATTTCCGGCAGACTAAGCACAATATCGCTTGCCGATGACGCGCTACGTCGCCCGTGCAGAATAACGCGCGTTAACGCGTGTCCGATCATCCTTCTCTCGCGATCGCTTTCTTCATTGCGCGCATCATATCGACTCCGGCGCCTCTGGCATTCACCGCGAGAACCCAACTAGCCGCCATCCTCCTCGCCCCGGGGCCAAATACATACCATTTTACGCGGCTCGATCAAAAAACGCTCCCGGAATTTTGATGAATTTTGCGACGCAGCAGGTGACGTGGAAAGCGAAACTAACGCAATCGAGCGGCAAAACACGAGCCTTCGCTCACGTTTTTTTTCACCCCCAGGACAAAATTTTAATAGGGATCAAAATTGAACACATGGAAAATGTGAAAATGTATAAAAAAATTAATTAATAAGAAAACGATATTTTTTCAAACTTTTTCTAAATGAATAAATAAAATTTATTTGTTTCAGAATTATTTCTCAAATAATAATATTATTCCATTTTTAAAATAAATAAATGAATAAATTAATTTTTTAATAAATAAATTAAAGAATAAATTTGAACATTTTCAGTGTCCAATTATTTTTTTTCTTCGAAGATGAAAAAAAAATTCGTACTTTTTAAGTTGAGGATCGATATTGTGGAGTGAGAGCTGCGATATTACGTGATCGATTGAACGGTTGTTAAAAGTCCGTATCCCCCCGCTTTTATGATTAAACTTTGTCCCTAGTTTCGTTTCTCAATTTGATGATTTATTCAGTACGACGATAATCAGACATGCAAATGCAACGACTAGAGACTCGTTGTACGGGAGATAATTGAGCGCTGGTAATAAACTTGCCAGCAGCAACGAAACTTCTACGCGGAGCTGCTTCGTGCATGTAGAGCTGCAAATTTAATTTGTCGTTTAATATAATAAAAATAAATTGTTGCTGAATGAAAAAAAGGCGAAAAATGCTGAGGGTGCATTTTGCGGCCTGTCGCAGTTTTTTCTCATTCACCGTCTACGTGTCTTCCTCGTTATTTTCATATTCGTAAATTATTCTCCTTCCCGCGGCCGCCCAAGCTCGCCGGAAAAATGTCGTTGATTATTTTCCCTTGCCCGCACGCCACAACAACAACAACAACAAAAAGGAAAAGAGATTTGTTGGCGAGGATAGAAATGAAAATGTCGCGATTTCGCGTGGAGAATTCACGCGCGGGCACAAATCTCTCGTCGGTTCGAGAGGAATGTGGCAAACGGCTTAATTCCATCGGGCTCGCTAGGAATGTTAGTTGAAATGGTTCTAGCTCTCCTGTCCTCGTCTCATATGTACAAATTATCTACAGCTATACAATATCCGCAACAAAAGCTGCGAGCATCCGTACATACAAGATCCGAGGACTCTACAGACGTGTGTACGTACCGAGAGTCCACACACGAGTTATTTGCAGGAGGTTGCCAGAGAGGAAGCGAAGAGAAGAGAGACGAGAAAAAACAAAAAAACGGCCCATTGAAACGAGGATTTTCGAATTTTGTCACAATTTTTCTTTTTGCGAATTAAAATGGAGGAAAAAATGTGAATATAAACGAAATTATATTTTTTCCTTCGGTCAAGAAATCGCCACAGGCCATTTTTTTTTCTTCATTTTTTGCTATACGAAAAATATCCAGCTATTATTTTATTTTCTCATGCTTTTGGTTGATAAAAGAAAAGGAATACTTGAGCATGGGCTTATGCGGATTGGCAGTTGTTTTGTCGGATTTTTCAACGAACGAACATTTCTCAAAAATCTCCTTTCGTCTCGCTCGTTAAGCTAATTATTTCGGTGGTTAAAGTCGTGGGATCGATGCGCGTGAGGAGAATAACGTATTTGCAGGAAATTTTTTTATTTATCGCGGTATTTTCGAGTTTTTTTCAATCGATGTTTCGTTTTGTTCTACGAAAATTATTGAAAATTCTTGATTTTTCCCAATCTCTGAAACTCATTAGCAACAGAATCGAAACGTGCTCCGAAAATCCGAGTGTTTTCCCCCTCGCGTGTATGTCTGAAAACAAAAAAAAAAAAACAAAAAAAAAAACAGACTGCGTCGAAGATAAGTAGCTCAAAAGGCGCCGCCCGTGTTCGACTATCTTTTCGTTGATTCGAAGCAGAAGCCCGTTCACCATGCAGGAAAAAAAATGGAGCTGGAAAAGTGGGAGAATCGTTCGATCGCTTTTTTCTTCATTTTCGACTTATTTTTCGTTAGCAAATTTCATTGTTACCTGCACCTTCGATCTAATTAATTAATTTTAATCAAATTAATGAAGAGACGATAAATGACACATTCGATTTTTTTTTTAATTAATTAATTTCAGTTTAATTAATGGAGAGACCATAAATTATTGATTTAAAAAAAAATTAATCAATTAATTTTGATTGAATTAATGGAGCGACAATAAATAATTATTAGAAAATATAAATTTTCCGAGGCAATAAGAATATCTATAGAAATCATGGAGTATCGTTGTTGCTCGGGAATGAGAACGACACACGTTCGTTTTTTTTTTTTATATTTACTTAACGAAATAATGCTCGGTGGCGTTGCTCACATCGATAAACGGGTATATTAGTGAGAATGTTTGGGTCAGGAGAAGGACTGAAAATAGATTAACACTAATAACGGATGGCATAGCCGCTGGGTCAACAGATTGCGGGCTTAATCGGGCATGAAGAGAGCAAATCGTTTTGTGTGTGCGATTATCCAGGCTTATTGTCTCTGAGAGAACGAGAGGGAGTGTACGGATGGCCTGGTGAATGAGCAGAATCATTGTACACCCTCGGTTCACCCTCGTTCGCGCCCCAGGAGAGCATTTTTGGGGAATCAAAATATTCGACTGGCCAAAAGTACACGTGTAACTTTGACACCCTCGGAATTTTTTCAATCCTCGCACTCGGAAGACGTCACTTTTTAATTCATTCGATTATTCATAATTATTTTCGCGTCAAATTGAATGAATTTCGTCGGCTGAGCAGCCACGAATTTCTTCGACGTTCCGAAACGATAAATCAATGGACCACGCGGTATTAAACACTTGCTCGTTGATGCAAGAAAATCGACGGAAAATTTGTGATGCCGAGAAGCAGAAGAAAAAAAATGGAGACAAAAGACCAGGGCGCCCTGAAACGTTTTGATTTGCTGGACACAATGCTGATCGCTTGGAAAATAAATGGACCGATTTATGGGCCGGGAAACTTGTCCCGCTGAATCGTTTGCAAGAATCTGAAGAAAAAACGTGGGCGTGTGTGCGTACGAGTGAGAGACAGAGAGAGAGAGAGAGAGAGAGAGAGGGAGAGAGAGAGACAAAAATGGACCAGACTCCGGGCGCAAGATTCGCGGTAAATAAAATTCGAGCTATGTCGATAGATTTTCTCGAGTATTCTCATTCGCGATAGGATCGTGCAAGAGAAACGAGGGACCGTAATGGCTCGAGTGATGGTTTCCATCAGATTTTCCCTTCGTTTATACGCAGCGCAGTATTTTTTGTGCTTCAACAAAAATAAATGTTGCTACTTTCGGCGCAAGAATTTCTAGATCGAACAAACTGACGCTTCGTCGTCTTCCCGTCACCCATTTTTACGAGGCACAAGTTGCACTTTTTAGAGCCTCGCGATCTCGAGCTCCCGTGTCTATAGAGATTTTTTGTTGTTGTTTTACGCGCAGTCACTTGGAGTATAGACTTTGCGTTGTTTTTTTTAAATTTTTGTCCCTCGCACATCTTGCTTCTTGTTCTTCCTATTTTTGCACGAGCCTGAACAAGCGGCGATCGATATCGCGCGAGACTCGTTTCGCGTGCAAATCCTTGCAGCCTACCCGGACAATGTCTAAAGTTCATGTCGACGCGTCAGTCTTGGAACGAAAAAACTGCACCAACGCGCCCCGCCAGTTACTTTGATGCGAGTCAACTCGTCGCTCGTAACTATAGCGCCTTAAACAGTCAAATATCCGTGTCCCGGTGCGTGCCCTTAAGAATTTTTCAATGTTTTAGAACATTTCGAGCACATTGACATTGAAATCTGGAAATAATAAATTGAACCCCCGACGTAGCTTCGTCTATGTGGAAGCAAAAAGAGAAAATTGTATCAAGAGGCAAAACTATTTTGCTGTCGATGATGTAGCGGAGGAGAAAAATGAGATGGTGCGAAAAAAGCTCGTACGTCATGAGTTAGAGAGAACGAGTCTGGTGTGCGGAGTTTTGGGAGAACGAATCTCGTAAAGGATGTGACGTAAATGGAGGGTGGAAGCGAGTGGCGTGTGTAAACTCGACCAATGACAAAGCAGCGCGAGCGGTTGGTGGATGGTGTTGGGAAGTGGCGCGAGGAGCAGAATGAGAAGGGCATAAAGCTCGAACGAGGGAGCAGGCAGAGCAGAGGGTAAGGCAAAAGTGATTTCACGAGAGGATATCTCTGGGTGGAAAAGTCAGACGAGAGGGCCCGGCCCTCGAGTTTCCACCACCATTTGTCACCAGTCCGCTGGCTTTTCCATTTTCCGTCCGATTTGCCGCGAGCACGGCGTTAAACCATCGCGTACATCCCCCTCCTCCTTGCTTTTCCACTTGATCCTCTTGCCAGCCTGTTCGGGAGCCGACCAGGGATGCTGCCGAATACTTTAGCTCTCTGCTCCTCGACTATTACACAAACAGTCTTTGTTTAATCTCCTCCCTCTATTTCGTCCCGAACTCGACTCTGGGCTCCTTCCTTCGCGTTTATTCGCTCCCCGAGAAACCTTATTTTCTCGTCTCAAACTCGAACGAGACTATTTAGTGATACGCTGAAGGATCGAGAGGAAAAATATTTGTGATTTAGGTCACGATGCGTATGAGAAAAAATTGCATCGAAAAAAGTTTAGCCTCTCGCGTGATTAAGAACATTTTAACGAGCATGTTCCAAATAATTTGGTACAGGCTACGGTTTTTTGTTCTCCAACACGATCGACTCATTAAAGCGGAAGATACGAGGATGTATCGTTAGGCCGCTCATAGGCAACCTGTTGGCGGATAATATTCAGTTTCGAGAGCCTCTTCTCATTTGCGTATCCACAATTTATATACATTCATGTCTGCGCGTACATAATTTTAATACTTTTGCCCGACTCTCCTGCTCCTCGCGGTATTACGAAAATAATATCTATAAAGTCTCGGCGTATACTCTCGAGCTCGCGAATATATTATTCAAGCACACACACGCACACGTCGACGACGTTATAACGATCATCGACCTTTAATACACAGGATGATGTACAAGAGAGAGAGAGAGAGAGAGAGAGAGAGAGAGCCGGAGGAGAGACGCGCACCCTCCGATATCGTAGTAAATGGGGAAATAAGTATACTTGTCGGATATATAGTACGACAATGTCTACAACACGCTTTGCTGCTCGTAATGAGGATCGTGTGTGCCTGTGATTCCCCCCTTGCTCTCCCCCGCCCCTCGATCCTATTTTCTTCTTGCCTAACTTTGCTACATTATTTGTGGAGTTTGGGATAAGCCGCAGCATCCGAGATCGGCCAAACACGATTACGGTGTTTGGCTCCTCATGTTTGCCACTTTTTGTCGAGATTCGGCCGATACGGAGAATCGAATTGTAAAAAAAAAAACATGCCCGATTTTTACCCTTGGCGTTTAATATTATTGACAATTTAAATATCTAGAAATATATTTTTAATTATAATTAATTATGAATATTTTTCACATATTTATTATTTTTTTAATTACTTTCAGGGTGAGAAAAAAAGGAAAATTTTGATTAAAAATCTAGACGCTCGATTAATTTTTTTTTCGCATATTTCATTTCAATGATTCTTTTTTTTTTTTTTTTAATTTCTACGGTGATGAATATTTTTTGAATAATAGAGTTTCGTTTTTAATGATTTTTATTCGTGAATGGAAAAAAAATGCATTTTTCGATATTTTGTAAAATGGATTTTTTGTTTTTAATTGGGAATTTTGAATGGTATTTGGGATCGTAGTGGATGCTGCGGTTTGCCAATCACCCACAGTCTCCAATCTTCGTAGTTACATATCGGCGGCCGACTATGCCCTCGCGTTGCAATCGAGTTGAGGGTGTAACTCGATGCAGCTTTGCCCTCGCGTACATGTTCGATATCTCTCGTTACCGTAATATGGCTCCGCGGCGATATCCTCAGGGCTCGTTAACCCCGTGCGCTAAACTTTCTCATCAGGAGAATCGATGCCTGCTGCTGCTCGGCTACATATCGTTTGCCGCGTTGTTGTTAAATTTACGATAAACGAGGCATGTGGAGGCATCGTCCACGATGAGCAGGCGCAGTCTTTCTCAATCCAAACTCGCTCGTAGGCTCGATGCACACGTTATAAAAATCGATGCTACTAAAAAATCTCCCCATTAGCAGCCTCCGCCTTCGTTAAAAAATATTTTTACACATTTTTCCAACTCGGACTGCTCGCTAAAAATTTTACTACCGAATTTCGACAGTATGACCTTTATCGATCTGTAACTTTCGAATTAATTAATCTATTTGCATTTAATTGTAGTGTTTTCAAAACGCCAGATTCTGCCCAATAGAGAGGAGCTAGTTTTAGTTTAAATCGAAATCGTCTCCTGATAGAGAGTTATGGGGTGTTTAGAAAAAAGTCGAGTTTTCTCGAGATATTTTTTCGCTTCTTTATCTCTATCGAGTTTGGCATTGTCTTTTGATTGCTCGAGGTGTTAATCGGGTGGATTAGCCGATGCTGGTCGTTACCACGAGCCAGAATATCCGTTCGCATCCTTCTTTGACGTTCAACGATAAAAAGTTTAGAAAAAAAAATGTATTGTTCGAGCAGGCTGTACGTCGTGTATACATATGTATAGCGTATCGAGTCGCAATTAGCGAGGTGAAAGGCTGAAAAAAAGGTTTGGATCTCGAGGCACAGGTAGAACTAAGAATTGGATATCTTTTATAATGCAGTTGGGCATATACGTTTTTCGGTTCTCTCTCTCTCTCTCTCTCTCTTGTTATTTGGTTGTTTTGTGTGTGTGTTTTTGTTGGCTCTTTTTTGAATGTCTTTGGCGTCGGTCTTGGCGCGAATTGGCTCATCGGTGAGGCTAATTGGGCAATTATATATACGAATCTTGGCTGACGATCACGCGGGCGTTTCACTTTCGCGTAGCGGTCCGAACGAGCGCGTAGATATTCGTCCAAGACAGGAGAGAAAAAGCAGCCAACAGCCAGATACTCCGAGAGACGGAAAAAACGCTTGTCTTCCCTGCGCGCATTGTAAAAACGCTCCATCACATGATTTAACAGCCAGACCCAGCAGGGATTCGTAGGATCGAGCTAACCATCAAACTTGGCGCATGCACGAATATCATTTTCGCACACTAAAAACGTCCTAACTTTGCTCAATTATTTTCAACCCTATTTTCTTTTCTTTTTTTTTTTTGGCAATTTCCATTTCTCTTCAAATTTTATCAATAAAATTGAAATTTTAGCGAGAAAAAAAATGGGAATTGGGAAAAATTTCAATCAAATTTCACGCTTAAAATAATTGACCCAAGCTTTCATGTTTTTAGTGTCCGAAAATGGTAAACTTTGGTCAATTATTTTTAATGCGAATTTTCATTGAATTTTTTTTCGATTTTCAGTTTTTTTTTTACCTGACATTCAAATTTTATCGGTAAAATTAAACGGCTTAACGAGGAAATCGAGAAAACTACTTCCGGTCTCGGTGAAAATTATTTGACGGTCTATAGTCGCGAATGGAACGCTCGGATTTTTTAATATTCATGCGAATACGGTATTTCTGAGACTTATTCGAGAGTGCACGCGTCGATCGACTCGAGAAACGTATATTCATAGCTTATACATAGACATTAAGTATATAGCCCATTGTTCTATTTCCAAGGATTCGTTGGGTCTGCTCCAGGGATACGTGAGCAAGAGAGAAAGAGCGAGAGGCTCGATGGTGTTGGCCCGTCACTCAACTCTTTCAACTTCTTGAGAGTCCCTCGCCGCGAGCGTAAGAGAAAGACAAGGAGAGAGATCGAGATCTATAAGTCGAGCTAATCATTACGAATCTTTACATACCTAATAGCGCGCATGAAATATTCGTCGATCCACGTAAGACTGGCGAAAGGCGAAAAGTGTAAAGCGAACGAGAACGAGAAATAGATTGAAAATCTGGAAAAACATTCTAAGCGATGTCATTTTTATATTTACGATTTTAATTCAAACGCCAGAAAAAGAATTTTATTTGAGAGCAATTTTTTTTCGGCACCAATTAAATTACAAAAGTAATTTTCATTTCTTACTTGATTTGTTAAAAATACAATTATTCGTATCCATTTCTTGAAAAATTCAAACGTCAGAGAAAGTATTTTATTTAAGTCAACATTTTTTTTTTCGAGGCAACAATTAAATCACGAGAGTAAATTGACATGAATTTTTATTTCTCGCTTGATTCGTTAATCAATTATTCAAACAGATTTTTTTGAAAAAAATGCGATTGCCGCAAGAAATCTTTTCATTCGAGTAGAATTTTTTTTTTTTGCTCCAATTTAATTACAGGCGTAAATTGGCATGAATTATTTTTTCGAATAAATATCTTGTGCGTATGGAAAGGAGGGGTTAATAGTTTTCTTGTCGGCACTAAAGTTTTCGTAGGCGTTTACCGACGCGCTGTCTAATTAGAGAATGCGAAACGTTTCATAAATATGTAGAGCTCGGAAATACAAAGTCAGAGGGCCCTGAGAAACTTCACGTGACATCGATCTAAAGCAAACATGGCGTACACACGTAATATTCATATATGTGGGAATATACATGAATACTCGGTTTTCACCGAGTCCCCCCCCCCCCCCCCCCCCCACCCCGCCCACCACCCACCCACCCACACCTCTCGTCTCCCTGCTGCCTTGTTCTTTCGCGGACCTCCCACTCGCTGCCATGCGACCTCGTCGCGGACTCTCAACTATCCCTCTACACATACAAAACCACCACAATGAAGTACACGAATTTTCTATTACTTTTATATACTGTGAGAAATGTTTTTTTCTCCAGACGATCTCGCAGCCAAAATGACCAGAAAACAAAAAGCGAAATCAAACAAATTGGTTTTTTTCTATTTTGAAAGTTCTAGTGGCTGTTTAATTCTTGAGAATGAGACAACATTTTAGCCACACTGACGTTCAGAATGAACGATTAGAAGAAAAAAAATGGAAAAGTTGGCGGTTTTATTTTTATTTTTATTTCTACGAGCTCTTTAATATTTTTTCTATCGATACGGTTTGACGCGGGGTCTCTGCTTTTTGGAGCCTCAAAGATCGAGGTCGCGGGAACGTTTTGCATCATAAACAACAAGACGATTATTTCGGGTTCTCATTTTGGAATGACAGCCTGAATAATAAAAAAAAAAAATGAAAAAATGGACTGAAATTTTGAAAGGCTTAGCGATTGAAAAATAGGTGCTCGAGACATAAACAAAAGTGAGGAAAAATCCTTGACCAAAAAGTCATCGATTTGCGTGGAATTACGCGTGTGTAGTGATGAAATGTGTGTTTTTGGGTCTGGAATAAAAATAGAATGAGGCGTGCGTGCTACGTCGAATAAATTTTTGACACACGCACGATCCTCCGCCCGATACGTCGCTGGCCGTATTTATTGGATTCCTCCAGTGACGATTGTCACATTTCCTTGTACTTTTTTTCGTCAAATATGACCTGCTCGTGCGTTTTCTGTCATTGCGATGTTTCGTGTCTCGTGAAACACGTCGAAACGTCGAATCACGTGGCTCGAAGGAAAAATGATCGAAAGGCGACAATTACGCGCGATGATCGAGTAAAAATAATTAATCGGCAGAGCGAAGATCGATCCTTGGGCAGCCAAGTTTTATCAAACCTTTCGATCGTACGAAGGAAAAAAAAAAGGAAGTCGCACCTCTTGCGCGGCGAAACTGACAGTCCGCGAGGCATTTATAACGGAGAATTCCTGTCCCTGCTCGGCTCGGTCGGTCGCGTTCTTTACAAAAGATAGAAGATCGCGCGCGCGCGCGCCAACTCGATGGAGACGAGAGGCCGCGCGTTTTTTCACTTCCTCTCTTGTTTTCGTTAACACCTTCCCCCCCCTCCCACTTTTGGTCGCCCTCTTTATATTCTGTTTCTTTTACTTGTCAGCAATTAGCACCGCCGTAAAGTATACATACGCGACATAGAATGAGAGACTGGCTCGTCGTCGTTTATTTGTCGCGGTCGGTGAGGTCGCGCGCGCCGCGCACCGCGCGCGCGATCCCTATTCCCGCGCGCCCCGAGTTTTATGTTTGATTTGCATGTGAAACGGGAATGCCGCTCTCGCGCGCTTCGCCCCAACTCTTTCTCAAATTTTCTTCACCGGCTCGCTTTTGTAACGAGCAATTTTTCAACAATCGCCACTCTCTGTGATTCGATTTTTGCTGCCACTCAATAATCTGACGTTTTTATACATTCTCGACGCGGAAACGCGATCGCGACGCCATTTTCGGTTCGGACAAACCTCCGGATCCCCCTTTATCGATGCCGAATAAAGGCCGTCTTTCCGTTTTGTCTCTTTTTTTCCTTATTTTGCCAACGCAGTCGCTTCCTTTTCATTCTTCCTTCGGGTTTTTCTTTATTCACCCGTTATCCTTCGAATTTTGCAGCCATTTCAACTTTTGACTCGGCCATGCGGCAAACCGCAGCCTGCTCGAATCTTCCTTTTCGCTTCTTATTCGTCCCTCATTTCGTGGCTCCTTTCGACTTTTTTCTTCAACGGCGAAAAAAAAAAAAAAAAAAAAAAAAAAAAAAAAAAAAAAAAAAAAAAAACAACAACAACAACACTCGACGAGTTTCTTTTCATTACGAGAAACCGAACGGAAGTTGAACAATTCTAGGGAAACAATCGCAACCGAAATTTCTAACTTGGCCAAGATTTTATGGCTGTAATTCGCCGACTTGTAACTTTTACATCCACCTCCGCTGTCCAACACCGTGGCTCCAACAGTTAAAAGCCAGTTTTTTAACGATCGGACACTTCGGTCTCGAAGAACGAGGCGTCTCGCACTTTAAACTCCAATCATTCAAAGAGCCCGATGTCAAATACATTTTTAGAGACTTTTTGTTCTTCGCGCCTCGGCTCGCGACTCATTATTTATTTCAAAAGCGAGCCACCCACACGTCAGTGGATTTAACTTTTTGAGATTTATGTTGGGCGAAGAAAAACGCGCCATATTTCCGAACACCATGAGCCGCGTTTGCTTATTTTTCATGGGATAATTTTTATGGGGAATATTGAATAAATTTTATGGACAATAATCGAGTGGAGGATAAAATATTTCTCCTCCATTTTGCTGGGCTCGGAAGGATGCATTTTGGTTAAAGGGCAAAATAAAAAATGCACCATCTGGCTTAGCGTCTACGTTTTGCGGTATCATCTGCGGCGAACATGCAACTCGCACGCATATCCTCGTGAGACCAATGGAGCCACCAACTGCGGCCTAGCCGCGGATCCTTTTGAGGCAACGAAACGCGAACGCGACGTACGCCACGACGAGGATCCGCCTTCGTATTTGCCGGCGAATAGCTAACGCAATTCTAACAATTTTCGCCGCACGACTGATGAAATATCAAGAAAGCACAAAAGTTCCATCGAGTTTGCGAAGAAAAAAAAAATAATGCAATTATTATTTGTCAAACGTGCTCGATCTTTTGGCATCGAATCTCCGCGGAGCCGCGTTGGCACTTCCTGCTCGAATCTTCATTCAGCATCCGCGTCGAATTCCCCGCGCGGAAGATTCCAATTGTAACGGAGTAGTGTCACTGATTAATGCGGGCGGTGCGAGAGCAGCCAGTTGTGTTTACAGGCGAGACGGCAATATGGGATAGAGAAACGATAGAGTGTGCGGCGACGAAGGGCGGAGGGGGGAGAGTGGGCCTCGGGGACCGTTTGTACGTCAGGCGTAATCCGGTACAAATTTATTTCTATTTGTCGTCGAGGGTGGGCGATTATCGTAGGCCGCGTGGCGAAAGCGGTTCGTGATAGAGGGTGAATGGAGATCGATCAAGCCAATCTTTCATTGTCTTTGCGGAGCTATATAAAAGTGCGGGACGGAATAATTTGTTCATTGAGAGAGAAAAATTTATGTCGCTGAATAAATTTTCACGATTTATGCGGAAAATTGTCGATCACAAATATTTTCCAAACTTTTCATTTGATTTTTACGTTCGCAACGAAAATGACAAAATTGAAGGAGAAAATATAAGTTGGAGATCGAGCGGGGAGTCATTTGACGGTTTGCCTCGTGTCCCTGGGTCTCAGTTTCTCGCTCGAGCGTTGGGACTCGAGTCTCTGGAAGATACCGGGACATCCCACCGAGATGAAAAGAGCGAGAGAGAGAGAGAGAGATCTCGGGTGGACAAACTGAGACCGATCGGTCGCATAAATCTCCCTCCACCATCCAATATAAATCCGTCAGGCCCGTGCTACCCGACATAAATACGACTTAGCGAGCGGCGATTTACGGCTAATTGAGAATTATTTGCCGCAATAGGAGAGACTCGGTTGCGGCGAGATTATTCTTTCTTTTTTCTATCGCTTCGTCGTTTTCATTCGAGTCTCCGCTCGGTCTCCTCCCTTTATCCTCGTATCTCATCCACTGGGACCGGATTATTGTGGGAGTACACGAATATCTTTTCTCCGCTTGTGCAACTTGTCGTCCAATAAGATTGTCGCGATTCCCCGTTCAAATCCTCCGCGCGACAAACTTCTTCATTAAACTTATTTCGATCTCGCGACACTTCAATTTATCGCCTTTCCTCTCAATTAAGCAATAATTATTTAATCAATTAAATAATTTCATTACGAAATCTCGTTGTGGATAAAAATATATGATTTTTTTTTAATCCTCGTTAATTTTAAATGGCTCATTTATCGCGCGCGTCCGCGTATCGGAAAATCTCGCACGTGAGAATTTGCAGTGCGTGTGGTCGTCGGTAGCGAGTTGCATGTGTGTCCAGTACAAATTGACTTTTGTACATGTTTCTCGGTAAAGAGACGAAACGAGTGTGTGGAATGGAGCGACGAGGAATATGAGAAAGTTCAACTCGGCGAGGACTATCTCCGGCACTTGCTCCCCAACAGAAATGCTACGAGATGTTTCGATCGGATGACCAGACCGGCCGGCCACTCGTAACAGCGGGAGGGAGACCGAGAAATGTTAAAACTCGAGCAAACTTAAAAAACTCGACTCGACGAAGTGACATATTTTTATTCTTGGGTGGGTCGCGATGTTAGGAGGTCTTTATGGCGGTGGGCATGCTGTTTTGGTCTTTTGTTTGGAAACTGTCACAACAACTTGACCCGGATGGGGAATCTCAACCCTCGTCGTTGTTGCCGCCGACAGGAGCGCACGCCGCGAACCAGCCGCGCTGCTTTTATTTTCTTCTTCTGCTCCTTTCGCTTCAAATCCTCTCGTTTCTCTTTTTTAATTGCTGTTCGTGTGTGCGACTCTCGGAGCCTGCGCGTCCTGCTTGGCACACAGCCGGAAACTCAAGTGATCGCCTCTTCTTTCATTCTAAAGAGATGCCCGCACGAGTTGCTCCGGCGGCAGAGACAGAAACATGGAGAAAAAAAAAGAAGAAAAAAAACGACACCAACCGATCCCGAGTCATTCTCAACTCGGGCAAGTAATTAGTCTCAAGTATCTTTTTTCCTCGAGTAGGAAAAGTTTCTTTCTCGATTGCCGCTCGTTTATATTTGAGGAAAATATACAAGAGTGGTCGATGCCACACGCGTGGCGCTGCTTTTTCGTTAAATACCCGCCGAAAGTTACCAAATATATTTTACTTTGATCCGATAAGATTGTACAATCGATTGGGGCGAAAATTCTCTTTGCACGCTCCTCGTGAAACGTCAAAACGGTGAATCAACGGCGGGCGTCAAGCGTGAAAGTCATGCGATCAATATTCACTGAACATTTATTTAAAGAGCCCTGTCGATAATGAAAAAAAAAACGATTCGATCCTTTTTAAATAAACGTTAAGGCGTAAATATATCGCTCAATTATTTTTCCGCACGTATTCCAGTAGACGAGGAAACTTCTCCATCAGCCTCTTGGGAAAATCACGATAATGCCATTTTTTAATATTCGTCAAACGAACCGGAAGGTTTATCGAATCTTTTGCATCGGAGCGAGCAATAAAAAACGGCTGCCGCGGATAGCGAGTTAGTGGAAAAAGATAATGGAGTTTAGATAGTAGGGTGAATTTTGTGATTGGGATATCTTATAAATCGATGAGGCTCTCGATTCGCTGGCAAAGTGATGGGGGCTGGAAAGAGGAAAGAGGATAATATCGAAGATGTATAGGAAGGGCTCGGACCGCGGGGATATATAAGAATGCCGCCTAAGTATATAGAGAGCATAATAATCAGAAGTAAATTGCGAATACGTGAGGCTACCGTGTGCCGTCGGCTTACTCGCGCTCTCACTGTCTCTCGCTTTTATCTTCTTTCCTCACTACCTATCCCGCAGCTCCAATAACTATACATATATACAAGGCAACACATAAAAATACGTATTTACGTTTTATTTAATGGCTCGCGAAAGACTTTGTTATGAATCGGATGATGGCGACGATGAAATTCGATTCAATGCAATCGCAGCAATCTGTGTCTTTTTCTTTATTGGGCAGTACGACGTTTTGGGGCGAAGAAATTTCATTTTTTTTATGGGCAAATAATTGAAATTTGGAAGAGGAGTCGTTTTATGGGGTTTACATTGAAATTTCATTCGATGGGATCGCAAAAATCAGTGTCTTTTTTTTTTTTTAATGGGCAGCACAAGGTCCCGGCGGGCGAAAAAAATTTCATGGGGTTTTCATTTTTTTTATGAGAATATAGTTGGGATTTGGGAGAGAAGAGTTTCTATGGGGTTTGTATGGTTTTTATATGGGACTAAATAGATGGAAATCGAAAATGCATGAGCGAGTGATGGCTCAGCCACAGACGCCGGTATAATCTAATTTGAATCCTCGGGAGAGGGTCTTTCGTACTTTTTTCTTGCTTTCTCCGGGAGCAGGCTCTTTAGATCGGCTCCGCGCGATCTCTCCGTTGGCTCGCAATCGAGCGTAATGGAACACGTATCGAATGATATTACGAGAGCGATTCGATTCGATATCGTTCGCAATTCCTCCGCGCAGTGAACCGCACGTATAACACCGCGGCGACTTTTGCGGCCAGAGAAAACTGCTGCCGTTGTACGATCGCGCGCCGCGTGTGAACTCCTGGTTTTCGTCTTCACCCTCTCTCCGAGAGCTTCTTGTCTCCATTTCATTATTTTCTTCAATTCTTTTTTGACACATTTTTACAAGACGAGAGTAAATATTTCGTCGAAAATAAGAGATTAAACGAAAATTATTTTTCTCCTTATCCAGTGACATTTTCCAGTTTTTATTTTTATTTTTTTTTTTTAAATATTTATATTTATATTTAGCAATCAATTGTGCTTTTTGACGATTGGATCATTTTTCGATTTTTTCTTGTCCCATTTGTGCTAGACGGACGTAAAAATTTTGTAGAAAATTGAAAAACTGAAAAAAAAATTTTCTCCGTATCTCTAGAGCCATTTTCCAATTATGTAGAAATTTGTACTTTCTCCGTTGAAAAATTAAGCGATTAAATGGCCATTATGGTTTTTGACGGTTGGACCATATTTTTTGAATGGTAAACGCGTCACCTAAAGTGACGCTTTTGCACGCAATTCTTTCATGACTGGTACCTGCTCCGGGGCACGCTCTCCACAGCCGTTGTACAAAAGGCTCTGTTAATGTACAACAGACGGACTACCGACTACGAGAGAAATAAAGGACGAGAATAAAAGGTTTAAAAAAAAAGCCTCGTATCAGCTTCGCAGTTGAAAAATCCGCGTAATCGCGGCCGTTTATTTATTTATTATTTCTTGTATTTTCGATAGGAGGATAAATGTTGACAGCGATATTGGTACGTGCGCGAGCAGACCACGCGATGTTGATCCGATAAGATTGGAAAACCGGTTGAGGCAAAAATCCTCGTTGCACGCTTCTCGTGGAACGTTAAAACCAAAAAAGAAGCTTGATGTTTCATTCGCGTTTCGAAAAAATCTCAATAATTATCTCATCGATGTTAAAAAAACATTATTTTGAGCGTCGTACCTGCTCGAATAATCGTAATTTTCGTTGCTCGCATCGACGCAGAGCGTGCACTCGTAAAATTGACGCGATCAATATGCACTAAAAATTTATTTAAAACTTTGTTGATAATAAACGATCCTTACCAAATAAACGTCATGGCGTAAATATTGCTTAATTATTTTTCTTCACGTTGGTGAATGTAAAAGGAGCAAAAGGACTTTGCTTGTCGATGCGGAGGCATCTCGTTTGTATATGACCTGACGCGTACTAAGCAGCACGTTGTTCTTTTTTTTTCGTTAAATATTTTTCACATATCGACGCGGCCCGTCGGAAGTCCAGAATTTGTTTTTTGTTTTGTGTTTTGTGTTTTTTTTTTTTTTTTTTTTTTTCATTTTTTTCTTCCGCGCAGGGTAAAGAGTCTCTCCCGCTCAAAGATCCGGAGCGGGGTCCTCGAGAACACACGTTTTTATCACGCTATATGCAAATGGGACATATGTGAGGCGAGCAGCCGAGGCCACGCGTATAATAAATTACCCCGTGGGGGCTCATATAGGTAGGCCTAAAATTACAATCTCTCGCCCTGTCGTTTTCTCCCGCCCGGGTACTTGCCCGGCCCAACATGCAAAACTATATCTTTGTTATGTATCCTCGTTATATCTCGTGTTCAAAGTGTTGCGGGGCACAAAGCTTAAAAGTACCAAAACAAAATAATGGAAGATCCAATTGTGGTCGAGAGAATTTGGAGGATCTTTGGTACGCTGGATGGACGTGGGACTCGAAAGTAAAAGCGACCCGCGTCTCCAGACAACCGGAACTTCCGCAGAAATCCTCCATGGGATTTTGGTCCAGTTTTTTCCTCATAAACGTCCCTTCACAATTTTTAATCGAGCCTTAAAAAATATATAGTATATATATATATTTTTCTCCTTATCCCGAGCCATTTCGAATGATCTAAAAATGTTAACTTTTATTGGTAGAAAATTGAACGATCAATTATGGTTTTTGACGTTTGGACCATTTTTTGGATGGAAAAAAAATGAAGAGATAAGAGAAAATGGTTGGTAGAATGGTTTTTGGATGAATCGAGAAGGGAAAAATCATTAGACCGGTGGATTGCGAAGCGATTATCGTTTAAAACGCTTGGGTGAAGCAGCTCAAAGCGTTTTCCCGCTCGAGAGCAGATTAGATTGCAAAAGTTAGCGGCGTCTCTTTTTCGCGGTTGCAAAGAAACCAGAAGCGATACGCGGAAAGAGAATGAGAGAGGCGGCGGGCGGCAAGGAGCAATAACCAGCATTGCGGTAATTGGCTTAAGTGTATTTCAGCAGCGTCAATTGACAGCTCGTTTGCTATAATTACCAACTGCTGTCATAGACAATAATAATATCGCGTTGATAGTTGGCACGCGGTGATATCGTGTCAAATGCGATGATAGATTCAGCAAGAAGATGCTGCGCGATAAATATTTGCATGGAACGTCAAAACTTTTTCTTCGAATTAGCAAAAATGAATTTTATCTCAATTTCCTGTTGATCGATCGATCGATGGATTTTTTAAGTTTTTTTTTTTTTTTTTCTCTTTCCTCATTGAACGGTTCGGAACTTCGAGAGGACTCTTGACCGGCAATAAACCTGAAGCTCGCGTCTCGACGCGCGGTTAAGTAGTTTGGCACATATTTGCGAAATGACATAATTTAGAAAAAACAGTCGTTTCTTTTGAAGCTGCGCAACGGCGGACTCTCTTTTCTTTCGTTAAGGAGCTTGACTACATACGACCACATGATAACAATTAAATCAAATTTGGTCATAATATTCTTTAACATAAAATACCGATGACACAATTTTTTTCCCATTTTTTGTCTATTCAGTTATTGGGATTATTTGAGTTAACAACATGCAAGAGATACATCTATATGCTAATGCATGTAAACTCTAGTGTTTAATAACTTGAAAACTATGTAGAAGAAAAAATTGAATACTAAAAAGTATTTTAACGAAATTTCATAAAATCCTAGTCATTTTGAATTTTCCTATGCTTTTGAAATGACAAGATTGCGGAGCGATCGGTCAAATATTTTTTCTCGTTTTCTCCGTGGCTCGTTCTTATTTTTGTCAAATATACTTATGGTTGTTTGCTCGGTCTCTCGCTAATACTGGTAGTCATGTCGGCGGCGGCGGCGGCGGCGTCGGTAGAATAAACTTGGACCGGGTAAGAGGTGAGTCGTAAAAAGGATTTGCGCGGAGCTGTCATAACGAATGGTCGATCACGAGGATCTATGCGCGCGGAGAGATCTGCAGGCTCTTTGCTCCTCGTTCTGCGGTAGAAACGAGCCTTCGGCTATTTTTTTCCTCCGGCTGAGACTATGCGAGCCAGTGGGAAAGTCTCGTCGCAGTGGTTTCGAGTCTCTCCGACACAGTTTTCCATTTCCATTCCTCTTTATCGCTCTCCGCACTGTGGACTCTTCGCTTTTCGATTTTACGAGCGTCATTAGCCCATCCCGAAAATGCTATTTTCTCACTTTTTAATCCTGGTTATCGTGGCTAATTGAATCTGTTGCCTGAAACGATCACCACTCGATTCTATTTTTGTCTGGCCAATCGCTAAACCAATTCTTCCTCGTGGGACCAACCGCGTTGCGGAAAACTAGAATTTTTATTGTCCTCCGTCGTATTTTACCAATTTCCGAATGAAACGAAAATTATTTTTAATTATTAATGAATCATTTTCATTCGATGGCAGGAAAAATGCAAAAGCGTTCGCATGAGAATCGTAAAGCGTTTCCTCGCAACCTGTACGAGTCCCGAAGCCGAGGATGGAGGCAAATAAAATTTTATGGAATGGTACGGTAGGAAAAGAGCCTTGCGACGTTTCAGGTAAATAATTAGGTCAATGCGCAGTGGAGGAGAAAAAAGAATAAATTTTTAACATTTTCCGACGCGAATTTTTTCGAACGCTTTTTCCAGATGAAAAACAAAAAAAAATCGGCGGCCCAATCGAACGACGCACGTATCTCGTCTCGTGCGGCTTCCAATTGCAATTGGAATCGCTGCAATTTCCACATCGGACATGTGCAACGTACGAGAGACCGAGAGAGAGAGAGAGAGTGCACGGGAGACATACAGAGCTGGCGAATATGTAATAAGAGGGAGGAGGGAGGAAAGTAGGAAGCGAAGGAAGCAAGACAAAACGGTAGCAACATCCGGCGAGAGGATTGCGTGGCTGCGGAGATGACGGGGTATCTCATCGCTCGGCCATTACACGCATGCGGACGACAAGTAAGCATTTTCTCGCAAACATAAACGACCACATGGTCCGTACATCGAGACACACGAGTAACTCGATTATTTTCGGAATGAAAAAAAAAAAACAACCGAATTTTAATGAATTTCGGCGCAATTGTGAAATTTTTTGTTGGAGGTAAAAAGTCGGAACGAATCTAGAGAGGATCTAGTTGAAGCAAAGTGTATACTCTCTGGTAATTTAGGCGAATGACAATGGCAGAGAATTGGGTTGTCCAATCGTCGAGGCAACAACGCACGAGGTTACCAGAGCGTCTTCTCTCACGATGCTTTACTATGCTATTTGTCCTCTGTGTAATTAGGGTTTTCACATATGACACGAGAAAGAGACGCGAATAACTACGTGGGCTCTATTCGATGTTTCTTTAGCTCCGCCTCTACCCCCCTCTTCCTGTCTCTCTCTCTCTCTCTCTCTCTCATGGGTGCAGATGCTCCCGAGCTGGAAAGAGACACTCCCAGGCAAAGATTATGCCCGTGCATAACTGACAGGCACTCTTTAACGCTTACGACACTTAGGAAGAGGTCCCAGAATGATGGTGGGTATAAAGCGAGGTTGGTGAAGCAGCAGCGAGTAGGATACACATGTAATATCCAACAGAGCGTAAGTTTTTGACGAGCGCCTCGTCATCCCGGACTTGTCATGTACGGCGCTGCTCCTTTGCCGCGACTTTTCTTTCTCGTTCTCTCTTAAAACGCTAACCTGTCCATCTCGTATGACGTTTACTCTTTGTACATTAGTGAGATTGTGTAGTAAAGGAGATTCCCGTAGTTTCGGCCTCGTGTACTAACAGTTCTTTATTATGAGCAACTTGTTACGCGACGGAATTCCATGTAAAAGCTTTCAATTATAGAAAGTATCAAGAATACACGTTGCCACTTGGCACAACGCGATCTAATGGCTTCTCTCTTTTGTCACACGATCCTTGGGAATGTTTTTTTTTTTTGTCTCACAAATCGTCGGTTGGTCTGGATAGTGGAAATTCATTCCACATTTGTCTCGGGCCGCAGAAACCCGATGACGTTGAAGTTTGCATCGTTGGAATGCAACGAAATTCGGTTTTTTTTCGTTGCCAGAGGCTATTATTTATATTCGTAATTAAGGGGATTGACAACATGCGACCATATGATAAGAATTTAATCAAATTTGATGCAAACATTTTTTAGTATCAAACACGATAACACCAATTTTTTTTACAAATTCTCGTTGTCAAATAGAATCCTACCTTGAATCCTACGCTTATGCATGCAAATAACTCGAAAGCTATGTAGAAGAATTTTTTTTTTTTGCAATTTATACATTCATATTTAATACTTAAGAGTTTGCTCATCAAATTTCATCGAATTCTAATAGTTTCGAATGTTGCTTGATGGCGCATACCCAATCGTTTATAAAACGATCGATTCTTCGGCCCAAAAAATAATTCGGCTCGACGAATTAGGATAATTCGAAAATAAAACAAAGTATTAATAAAAATCAACATTCGGTGCATCTCGGAACGTGGCAAACTTCAGCATCATATGAAAATGTTTGAATCGTTGGATCGCGTACCTTGACTGTGTTCACCGGCGTCGAATGTTTTGCTCGTCATCTGGAAAAGTGCATCAAGCGGACTGCTCTGGCCGGTTGTTCTTTTTCCATTTTGTCCAGAGGTCGAGTTGTGCTGTTGTTGGTTCGTCTTGTTTCTCTTAAAGTGTTGCTGCATCGCCGGATGATGTAGTCCAGGGTGATGGAGTCCATGGTGCAGGGAATGATGATGCTGATGATGGAGATGATGATGGGCTAGAGGGTCCGGACTGCCGGAATCGGATACGGAACTTCTGCCCGATGAGGACGAACTGCTCAGCGGTGGTTCGCTCATGGAGCCTGACATCGAGGCCAAAGACATGCCCATCAAGGACAAATCTCTGGGACCTTGACCGAGGCTCGAGTGATGATGGATCTGTTGATGTTGTTGGATTTGCTGTTGGTGATGATCGTGATGGGAGTTGTGATGATGGTGGTGGTGATGGTGATGATGCCTTTGATGATTGTGGTTGTTGTTGAGATGCGGTTGACTGGATTCTACGGTGTCCCATGGCCTGACGATCTTCGCTTTCGGCCTGTGGGAGAGAATGTCCGAAATACTGAATGATTTGACGCCGCGCTCGTTGTTCGAGTCTCTCTCGTCCTCGTCGTCGGATTGTTGAATGGGGACCATCTTAAGTTTTTTTAATGGCTTGAAATAGTCGTCGGTAGGGCCGTTGGGCGACCTTCTCGTCGCGTTGTCATCGTCGTCCTCGTTGTCGGCGTCCTCGTCCCGCGTAAGCGTCGTTACTTCTTCGTTCGAGGAGGTTCGGCTTATATGACGTCGTCTCCTTCCGTTTGCCATCGCTCGCTCATAGTCCCCGTTGTCTCGCGAGTATCGCTCGTCTTCGTCCAGACAACTCGGCGGACTCAGCCTCTCGCTGTATCGCTCGTCCCGCGACGAACTCAACCTCTCGTCGTCCTCCTCCTGCTGAGCATTTCCCACTACGAGAGGCAACGGACTCGGACAACCGACCGATATCTCATCGTCGTCGTCCTCTTCGCGATGATCTCGCGCTCGACCGGGCGAACATCTCGAACTCGTCAAACGATTACCCGGCGAACCCAAACATCCGGACGTCGTGCCACTCGATGAAGCTGTCGATGGTGACATTGTGCTGTACGCAACTTCTGTCATCTCCGTCGTACACATTCTCGCTCCGATATCCTGGAAGCGAATCTCACCTTCGGCAAGTAACATATGCGATTGGCGAATCAACCGTTTTGACCGTTTTTTCCCGAGGTGCTCCAGTTCCGGCCCGGGATTCTCTCCCGCACACGTTTTTCGCGTCGATTCGACGGGAACAAGAAACAAAAACAACACTAGGCACTATTTTTTATCAAATTCGTCTAACACTGCCTCATTTCCGGAAGCCGGTTATGGAAACTTTTGAGACTGAACGGGAAATCCGCTTGTTTAGCAGCGACGACGGATTCGTCGGTCACAAAGACACTCCACTACCGGCGTTTTTTTCATCTCAATCAATCGCAGAAGCTTTTGTTTAGCCTGACGAGCACGCCCTGCGGCTCAATAATTGTCTCGACACAAGGGCAAGCATCAAGATTCCTCGTTAAACTTCCGAACGCTCATTTTGGCACAAGGAAACACTCGCGAAACACGCGGCACTGTAAAAACCCACCGGTTGAAATATCGCGGGCGTCGGTTAGTCATTAACTCGTAATCGAGGCCGAAATTCTACGATTCTCATCACTCGCCTCATCGACTACTTCGCGGAATGTCACGGGCTGTCACTTTGTCGCTGTGACAGAAGTCAGAGCCGGAGGAAATTAGCCGTTACGACTTGAGAGAATTAAAAAAAAAACGAGAAGCTCGCACCGATGTTATCGAATTCATGGACCGCGATATCGTTTTAAAGAGTTTGCCCGATTTAGATAAATGCAGACCGATCCCCGGGGCGGCACGCCAGTCCTAGCCTGTGACTCGAAACGGTTTGAACCGATCCCGGTGGCAGTTACGGCCTAGCCAGGCCGCGGCGACTCGTGCGCGCGGAGGGGCTCGTCGAAAGGCTCCGAATCGAAGAGGAGGGAGCAAAGCGGCTCGAGATGAAAGCGAACGAGGGGCTGGCTCAAGCCCCGCAAAGGCGGTGCCTCAACAAGACCGGCCTTCGTTACCGTTGCCCTGACACCAGCAAAGAGCCCCACGGCAAAATGACGCTGGTTCGATGGAATTTTTACGAGACGTACTTAACGTCCCCTCGAGCTCGTTCCGTTTGCTTTGCTCCCTCATCTTCAATCTTCTCGACCGCCGCCGCCGCTCTCCTCTCCCTCGCGGTCCTTGTCACACGATCCCAGGATTCTGGACCTTTTTCCTACTCCTCATCCTGCTCTCGCGGATTACAATAAAAATGTATCTTTTTCATTCGCGCTTGCCGCACATCGCCGTCATTACCAGTCTGAGCTCGTACCTTTGCCATCTCCGCCGCCCATGTGTGCATGTGGGTCTTTCTCGAACCCTCTCCCATTCCGGATCGATCATACGCAGACGCGGGATATGCAGGTGCGGTCCGGGATGCTGCGGAACGGTCGCGCTCGCCTCATGACCAACACTCTAAACGAGGAACGGAGCATTTTCACTGGATAACCTTTTATCGATCTCACTTTTTTGTCATCAGTCTTTATAGAAACCTTGTACGTCGTTGCTGCTGAAAATTAAATTTTTCGCATGAAACGAAATATCAATTATTGATAATAATCATTTTCATGTTTGCATCGTTGGATATCGCAATGAAATTATATTTTTCATTCAAAAACTCAATCGAGACGGATAATTGGCATGATTATTAATTCCGATAAATAATTGCGACCGGTTCGTGTCTAAAAATCATCACAATCCATGTAATCGTAATGAATAATTTTCATTATTTATTTTGTGACGGAAAAATATGATTTTTCATACTCTCAGCTTTCGCCTCGTTATTCACCTCATCTGTCTCTGCAGTTGGCTTTCTCCACAATATTCCGTGTTTATACTGTGCAATGTCGTCGACGAGGGAAAGTTTAACGTGCTCGGGAGAAGTTGGTCCAATCGGCTGATCCCTGACCGCTTGAAAAATTGTCATTCGTATATTAAATTCGAGATGCAAATGAGTTTTTCGTCCGCACTAGCTCAGAAATGCTTGTGCTTCTGGGTGATTGCTCTGGAGATGCGGAGGAAGAGTTCGGCGAAATTGTTTGTAGACAACTAAAGGCGCGTTTGATATATGTTTGGCAATTATTCGAATCAGAGATGATTCCGCGTTGATACGCCCGGCTAAGCTCCAAGCCTCAAAGCAGTTTTGACGATTTTTCCATGGTGGTCGGGATAGATGGACGCCCCGAGGCGGCTCGGAGAGTCATTCGGTGGATTAGACCTGTCGGCGATTGGATCGCGCAACACGCGCCATATAACATTGCCGAATGCAGAGAGGAGAAATGAGTGGAAGCAGAGACGAGCGGCGGGCGTCCTCGAGCGTCATCTACGCGTTCCTTTTTTCCGCAAGATCGGTAAAACATTTTTAGAGTCCTTTTAGCTTCAATTTAGCGTTGTAGACGAGCTCGAGTTGAGTGGCTCGTTCCTCCTTTTTTTGTTTTCTTTTTTTCTTTCTTTTTTCTCTTCTTTTTAAGGCCGTCGGCTTCTCTATCCTAATACAAAGAGGCGCGAGCCGCGGCCAAATTATTATGATAGGTCGCCACCGGATTCCCGTCGGTTCCCTTTCATCTTCGCCATCAGCGTTTAGCATGATCCTTGCTGCTGCTGCTGCTGCTGCTGCCGCTGCTGCTGCTCGATACTTAGGGTGGTCCAGCTCCCTTAACGTCCTATTGCGCCTGCGTAAAGATGCTCCGTACTATATTTTACAATACATAGCAACCATGTACTGCGCTTTAGCATCGAACGGGAATAAACCTCAATTTAGACAAGACAAACGGGCGACACGCGGTCGAGAAAAACGAACGCGCTATCAAACATTTCCCCAGGCATTTTTATTGGCCCGTACACTGAAAACAACATTTTTTTGGAAAAGATAAATCCTTTGAAGACGTTCGACTATAAACGTTTTTTCGAAAAATCACAAAAATATTTTATCATCTTATTTATATTAATAATAACAATAAATATATTAATTTTTTTGTTATTATTAATTAATAATTATACGTATATTTGGTTATGATTAATAAAATAATTGAAAATAATAAAATAATAATAGATTAACGCGAAATATCAAAGAAAGTTGCTTCGAAAAGTAAATGCTTGTCATTCCAACCGTGAATTTAGTTGACAGTTTCGTTATAAATGAAAAATATATTATCAAAATAAGGAAAGTTTTAAAAAAGTATTAAGTGCACAGTTTTCAACAAATTTTTAACGTTTTTTCACTAAATCTCATTTTCTGTGCATAGAAAATTCTCGACGCTGCATTTTCCCACATCTTTCTCGACGTTCTCAGATGTTTCGATCGTTCCGCGACGATAAACGTTGATGGCTCACTTTATAGTCTAAATTGCATTTCGTCTCGAGGCGTTTATCAATTTTTAACATCGAGGCTGCGCCGGGTATTGACGTCAATGATATGCTCGAGACTTTTTGTCGAGCCAGCAGCGAGTACATAAAATTATATTTTCGCGACGATTATTGCATTTTTTGTTTTGGGAGACACGACGAGGCAGTTTCGCGCGACAGTTATCCGTTAAATTCAAACTCATTTATCCGTCGATCTTTTGCAGAGTCTCTAGTTTCTGGTTGTCCGGATAGATCGGCTGATCGTGGCCCTGGGATCGTATCAACACTCCGCGCGCAAATAGATTCCTCTCCCTGGTTGTAATCGGCCGCGGGCCTCGTCTCACTCACCCCTTCGCCGAGTCTTTTCACAGCTGGGTTTGCCGTTGCGCGCCGGTAACGAGCTTCAGACACGAAATACAAACGTAAAAATTCTCCGTCTCGTTTCCTCTGCCGCGTGTCTCGTTCTCAGACTCCATTTCTCTCTCGCATTCCTCCTCGCAATTTCGAACCTTTTCTTTCCTCCATTTTCGATTGGTTCGCGGAAAATTTCTGCGTGCAAGCGAAATAATTCAATAAGTCTCTTGCCAATCGGGAAATAATGCAAAGAAGAAAAAAGAAAAAAAAAAAAAACCAACGTGACACGATCGCTGCGAACATGAAATTCGACCGAGATCCAAAATTTTGTATAACACTTATGGGGAATCGGTTCCTAATGAACAGAATTTATTTATACGTCTCCCTCAATCATAACCCGCCGCCACATAAAAAATTTTTTTCAACATTTTGCCTTTAATTTTTTTCATTCGAATTTTACACGAACTGACAATTAACGTGTATTTATTTATAGGAGCGATAAAAAATCTCGATATATATGGAAGCGTCGCGCGTCTCCAGCTGGCAATAACAACACGTCAATAAAAATTAAATATTATAAGCAGGAAAAAAGAGACAAACAGCCACAATCTCGTCGAAAGAGCGTCTCGGCCAAAGAGCAAACTTGCCAACGTTTTTTTTTCTCTTTTTCTCTCTCGCTGGATGCTGTGGCCGTTGGAGCTGAAATTCGTGCAAGTCCAACATATATAGCGTACACGGGTCTCGCTCGCGCGCGAGCTGTTCCACTCGATGACGGATGCTAATGATCCGAGGACTGTCGGCTAAGCTTCGCGGTGCGAGAATGAACGAGGGAGGGGAAAGGCGCGGGAGACAGCATCAATAAAGATCGAGCGAAGGTTTAAATCGGCCGCACGCTTTGTATAATTCGACATCATCGAGGATCAAACTCTGCTGAATAAGCCGCGCCCGATCCTTATCGCGCGCAGACGTTTCACGTCTTTTTTATACATTATTCGCGCCATCTATACAAAAGCTCGTTCATACATATTATACATGAATATGCGCTGCATATACTTATTTGTAATTGACGAGCTGCCGCACGCGAAATACACTTTTGTACGTGCCACCGATAATCGACCCCCATTCATGCACTTCATCAACTCGTACACTCGTTATTTTTCTCTTTTGATACGATACCAGCCAACGAACCTCCATCATTTATTTCATCAAGTGGAGCAAATTTTGTTGAGTTTTATCAAATATCGTGGCGCACGTCGTTCCGTCGCGGACTATTTTTATTAATTAGTGCCGAATTTTCGTGATTTTTCGTTTGAGCGAGCATTCCCGTGCATTCTAAATGAAATTCTGTGGTAATTGTTGCAAAGGGTAAATTAGATATTTTTTAAATAATTTCAAAATTTTCCTTATTTTGACAATATTTTTCATTTCTAGCTAAACCGTTGACAAAATTTACGATTGGGATGACGAAATTTTTGTGATTTTCCAAAAAATCGTTTAGTTCAACGTATCCATCAAAATATTATTCTTTTTTAACAAAATTTTATTTTCAGTGTGTCAATTTTGCAGTTTACCAATTTTTTTCAAGCCGCCGCAAGGACTCTCGATCTTTTATGCAGCTGCGAAATGCATCGTCGTACAGCCACGTCTAAATTGACGTACAGAGAGTTTTGCCATTCCGCAGGAGCACCTTCTCCGCCGGCCGGGTTGTCACCTTCTCTCCCGTACGGTCCATAAACCTTGAATCTTCGTATATGCAAATTTAACACCCGTTTATTCATTGCAAAGCGTAAATGCACGGCCAACTGCCTACGCTCGTGCGAGGATGCAGGAGAAGGAAAAATTCCCACGTGTGCGTGGACGAACGTCGTCGTCTCGTAGTTTTGTCTCCATCTCTGCTCCCTCGAGCCTTATCTTGAGAGAGAGAGAGAGAGAGAGAGAGTGTTGTGCGTTACAAAGTTGATGTGTTTGGTCTCGTTTGGCAAAACACGCGACCAGCAGCGAAGAAATATCGCTCAAGTAGAGAAACTTGTGTGCAGTCAGCCACCGGGATTACCTGTTCGTCGGGCCCCGCGGTTTGTAGAGAATCGCGTGGGATGTGAGCTCCGCCTATCGAGCTCTTCCCATTGGCCGAGCCTTTTTCCCGCCTCCCGACCAAACGTCGAGCTCCGCTAACCGTAGCAAAAACGATTTATGCTCCATCCCCACTCCGCCCTATATACTCTATACCACTCCGCTTCTGGATCTATACGCGTTTGTTATTGCACGGGTGTGCAATGTGTGGGCACGCAACTGGACGACGATTTTTCGTATTTTCCGCAAGACCTCCTGTGAGAAAATTTCATCACCTTGCCACAAAAAACATTGAAAACTCAGCCAGCACTGCACTTTATCCTCCGGAAGTTTGTCAATTAACGAGCTTTTTAAATGCTTTCCTCTCGTTTTTTCTCGTTTGCAGGAAACGAGGTCGGAGCTCGTTTGAATTTTTATTCACAAGAAATAGAAAAAATGGTGGTAATTGTGGAAAAAGATTTATTTATTTTTTGGTCATTTTTCATTCTTCATCCCGAGCCTCGTCGTCAATGACTCGGAGCAGAGATCTCTCTAATATACTCCGAGGCCCGTGTGTAGCCACAAAGTTTCCGCATCAATGGACCGATCGCGCGTCCATGAGAAACGGCCAAATTGGGCTTCGCACCTAAATAGGTGTCGAGGAGAGGTAAGGAAGAAGCTGGCTCGTCCTCATTTTCGAGCCTGAGCACTCTGTTTCCCAGACAGAGCGCGAGAAAGACGGGAAATAAGTGTAAAACTCTCTTTGTCCGAGGAGCAGCAGGCCCGAGAGAGGCGTTTACCAAAGGGCGAGCCCTCCGTGGTCCTCCTTCTCTTCATCTTCATCGCCGCCTCTTGGCAGCAACGTTGGCGGTCCACGGGAAATCGATTAGCACCGATGGACGATGAATTGTCTCTTCTACGAGTTTCTAATACCATAGACCTCCTATAGTGTTGCTCTCGACAAATTCAACACCGACCTTTCTCGGCGTTAACGCGCGTTACTGCGGTTTCTACACCTTCGACGCTCAATTCCAAAAAAAAATCTCACCTTTTTCCTCGAAATATCTATTCCTCTATGATTTTCGAACCGACCAAACGACAAGAACCCCCGTAATTTTCCGCCATCCCCCAAACATTAAACGTCTAGTTAACTCATCGCACCAGAAAGAGTCAAAAAGGCCGAGAGTTTACTCTCAAACCCCCTGTCCGACACTTCCAAGACCTATTTTTCGTCCTTAACATAATAATTCCACCTCCGACTCGTTCCTACGGCGTCAAATAAATTACTCGGAAAAAAAGAAAACCAGAAAGTAAAGAAGACGTACAAAGTTGTACGTCACAATTTTAAAAAAAATTTACACAAAATAATGTGGTTGAAAATTTTTCAAAAAATCTCAGATTTTAGTAAAATTCGAAAGATGATAAAATTTAAACCATTCGATCAACTTTCCTAGTCGATACTCTATTCATGAAAAAAAAACGAGCAATGCATTTGAAAATTTGCGGAAATTAGGGCGTCGACAGTTTGTTTTTGAAAATTTCAAAATGCCGTACAATTTTCCTAGCGATTCCAACAAAATTATCGGAGAACGAAGAGCTCGTATGAATTAATTAACACGTGTGCAAAACAGAAGCCCTGTGTAGCTCAAACCGTTCTCGAGTTATGAACATTTGAATTTTACAGTCCCATAACATACACGCAAAAATCCGGACATATTGTTTTATATGTGATTTTTCGACCATGTTTGAGGACATTTCAAAAGCACATTGATAATGAAATCTGGAATAAAAATTTCACCGTCACATAGCTGCTTATAGGAGGAAGCAAAATTGACCAACAAACAAATTTTTGTGTTCAGTCAAAGTCAGTTTAATTCTTTTCAGAGCGAGATTTGTAAAAGAGAGAAAAATAGTTGTCATTTTTATGAAAAAAAAAAAAAAGAAAAGGCGACGGGCAGAATGAAGTGCAGCAAAGGACATTCCGGTGAAGGGCTCGAGACGAAATAGAGACGAGAACTATATTATGTTGCACTTTGGAGTGTATTAGGGTTGGCTCGTTCTCGCGGTGCCTTTTGTAGCCAACTGGCCTCTCATCGTCAAGATTTTTCACCAGCAGTTCGACAATGAGAATAGTCTATTCTCGCGTCAATGGCCTGAGTCAAATCGGACAAACGATCGGTCCATTCTCGATTATCGCTGTGAGAATTTTCCTCTTTCTTTTTTTCACACTTTTCGGACCGATTCTCCGAGAGGCGCGCGCCTCTCGAGATCCCACAGCCCAAGGGTTGGAATACACACTTTGCCTTTCCTTTTCTTCCTCGCTTATTAGCCCCGCATAACTCTTGAGAAATTTCTCTCAGCCTGTTTGGAAAAGGGGAGAACGAATGAACCAGGACCAAATTATTTTTCACTCCTTCTCTCCTGGAAACAATGAAAATTCGCGGCTCTCTTGCACCTTTCCACGAAACAATACTGGTCAATTTTACTTTTCGCACATTACCATAGCCCAATCGATTCGCCAGGCTCCATCTCGTATTTTTCTCCATAAAGGCCCAAGTCAGCGTGCGTGCAATTAAAACGTATACGATGCACCGTTCTTGAAAAATTGTTCTCGTCACAGATTCTAACATTATTATTGGAAGCCGAGAACACGTTTGGGTCGTTGAAATTGAAATGTTGAAAATTGCAACGTATAACACGCGCTCTTATAAGGAAGAAGTGAAAAAAACGTGATTTTTCTGAATAAATATTTCGATTGGAATTTTTATTGCTGGAGAATCGATTTCGATGAAAAAATAGACGATTGAAATATTGGGAATGAAGTTTTTGAAAAGAAATTCTTCACCGTCGTAAATGGTGGAATGGACGTTCGATTAAAATCATCAGAGTTGAGCTTGGGGAGGAAAAAAGCTAAGGACCCTCTGACTCGTGGGTGAAACGTCTGCTGCGTGAATCGAATCGAGTTTGGGGTTCGTTATTGTAAACGCGCGAGACGAGGTCAAAAAGTTTGAGTAAATCGGATACGGAGCGTCTCTCGTTGTCGAATGTCACTCCCCTAGGATCGGTGGATGGTTGGCCACTTTTGCCACCCTCTGATGTGTCGGGCAAGCAAGCAGAATAGGGGATGAGCGAGAAATGGTTGTTCGATCGTCCGGAAGTGATTTGCCTCGAGGGGGACAAACCTATCGAGATTAAATCTTGCTACTACACCGTATGTTTATACGCGGCGTGTTTTAACACTCTGGTGGTGCGAAGGGCGCGCGCCAACCGAGCCAGGACGCACCGCGCGCGCGGTGATAAATTGGACGATCGAAAAAACGTCGCTAGAAAAATCTTTCACCACCGCCAGCTCGGCTTTGAGATACTTTTGTCATTTAAGTTCAGTTGAATCGCGACGTTGAGCGTGAAGGAGAAAAAATCCAATCCGCCGTGTCCAAAAATCACGAAAAAAAAAAAAAAAGTGCTTTCTCCAATTTTTATCGTTTTTCTTTCTCATTCCATGAAAATTTGATGAAACAATCCCGAATGGCACAATCGTCGGCTGTTTTTTTCAGTGGGATACAAAAAAATGAAGAAATTAATTAAATTCCGGTCTCGAATAACTTTCCAGCTGCGTAATGACGTTTATATTTCGACGCACACCTGGAAATGGAGAAAAAAAATAAAGATAAATATGGAATTGATGATGGCTCGTGAACTATGATGCGAAATGCTTAGTCACGTTAGGTTTTGCGTCGCTCCAGATACGTCGATACGTTTAGAAAATGATTTTTCTTCAAAATCACTAGATCGTATTAAATTGAGGTGAAAAAAAAAAAGGGAAAAAAAAAAAAACTGACGTCTACATTTTTGTGTGTATTTCCGAATAGGGCAATCAGGCTTCATTGACTTGGTATTCTTGTGGTCTATTGTTGATTGGAGAGCGAAGGACTCGTGTTCGTTTGGGAAAACGAGCCTCCCATGTAGTTGTCTGCGCTGTATATTCGCTAAAGATTTTTCTATTGATGGCGCCGCATCTAATCGCCCGGATGAGTTGCGATCCTCCCTAATATATGAAAGACCTGGGTAGTCCTTAATGTCGATGCTCTCTATCTATAGCGATTTATATGAATGAGAATTGTCACCGCGAAATGACAATTGTCGATCGATTTTTGATGCCCCGAAAAGCGTAAAGGGGCTGCATCAATTTTCTTCAAGTGTCAGCACGTTTCGCGCTTATTATGATGGAATTTCTCACCATGAGCGAGCCTCTTCTCGGTGGATCGATCCCACAGATTTCGTTCCTCAGCCACTTTCCGTTTGGCTCTCGTATATCGAGGAACAAACGCTCTAGGACTCCATAAACTTTAGACACGCTAGTCCATTGTGGTTCGTACATCCGAACCGGCCTCCCGCCAACTTCCAGTCAAAAGGATCTTCTAATGTGGGCCAGAAGTTTTCAACAACCCTGGGCTAGTTCACAGCTGGCTCGACTGGCTCGGAGGAAAACCACGAGAAAACACTCGAGAGGTTTCTTGATCTCTTTTTTGAAAAATTTATCAATCAATTGAATCTCCGATTAATTAAGCAGGTTTTACGCTAAATCTGCTAAGATGGAATTCAAATGCTGGAGAGCCTTCACTATGTAGAATTGAAAATTTCAATTTTCAACATTTAATATTTCGATTTCTAAATGGAGCAGCTTCTTCAAACTTTGCTTACGTTTTTCTGCAAATTTTGGTCATTATAAAAAATTCATTTTACCTCGGACAATCTTGAATCTAGAAATGTTGTTCTTTGGTCAATGAGTCGGAAAAAGTAAGAAACCTGTAAGAAAAACTGACGACAAAAATGTATAATTCTTTTATTTTTTGCTGCAAATTTTCATTAATAAATAATCTCCCCGGTAATCGACCCCGGTCGTTGCAGTTGCTTCCAGACACATGAAACTCTGCGAAACGTGTGTCTCCCTGATCGAGAAATGTTTTGGCATGTCCTCAACGTTATGTATTTGAAAAAAAAAAAACAAAAAAATGTTCTTGTTTCGTCGAGTCCGTTGGGTTATTACCGCGAGAGGTTCCGAATCGTGCATCACCGGTAATAACCTGTATTCACGTGCATTTGAGTGGAACGTATGTAGGATGATTATTAAACGTGTTGTTCATCTGTCGCATAGTTGGAGCGGGCGGGGGGCGAGTATAATGTCGTACAATATGAGTATATTAGAGGTTTGTGCCAGTTGGGTAGAGGAGCGCGACTGTAATTCCGAGTTAAATGGCAGTTTAGCGATAGTTTCGCGTAGTATTGGGGCTTTTAGGAAAATAAAGGGTGCGCTGGATGGGCCGATGGAGAAGCGCAATCGATATATGCGTGTGGAGCGATTATCCTTTTGGCAAAATGTGTGCGGGTCGTTGACCCGGATTTTCGTTATCGTCATAGATCGCGTCGGAGTTTATTAAATTTTCGAATATTTGTGTCGAAAGGTCGAAACGCGCGTTCGGAGAATAAGGAGAAGAAATGAAGAAGAAAACTGGGGGAAAAGAAGAAAAGCGAAAACGAAACGCGGGCGACAGGCCGAGCGTCGAGCGTCGTTCGCTCCTCGTCACGCTGTGTCGATTCGCCACAGTTGTGCGACTAATGCGGGTTATTCGGCGCAAATTTTCCCCTTCTATACCGACTACGTGCGTGTGTGTCGCTCTATACTCGGGCCTCTCTCTCTCTCTCTCTCTCTCTGCCTTGTGCGTGCGTGCGTGTGTGTCCGGGTAAATGAATATGATAGGTATACGTAATAGACCTATTCCCGTAGGTATATTTGGTGCTGACTCGATATATCACTTTGGCCAAGTCTCTGTGCTGTGCGCACGGCTATATAGCCAATGTGTATAAATGAGCAACGCGTGTCTGCGTGTCATTGTTGCGGCTACGACGAGCGAGAAACACGCGATTGAAAACGATGGATGAGGTAAGAGACGTCTTATTTTTTCGCATCGATGCACTCGCGCGCGCCTATAAATCTCGTTATTCCATTTTATTTCCATAATTATTACTTTTTTCATCGATATGCCGGAAGGAGGATGAAAATAATTGTGCGATCGATCAAATTACATTTCCTGGCTCGATGGAAAAATACGAGAAATCGAGTCAATCGCTTTGATCCAGTTTCAACCCTAAAAATTCAAATCTCTCGCCCTTGCTCCTTTTTTTTAACATTTTGCCAAATTTTCGACTAATTTTTTTATTGCAAACAAAATCGCTCCGAGCTCTTGCGATTCTGCATTCAAAAACGAAAAGAATGAGCCCAAGTTGATCGCTTTTCCTTTAGATTTGACTGAAATATGAATTTTTTCAAAATTGGGGTCATTTTGACCCCAGATTACCTCCAAATTTTTCCAAACATATGGATTTTTCTAAATTCGTTTTCGGAAAAGGTTTAAAAAAATTATCCGCGATGACTGAGGAGTCCGTTGAACCTCCTAAAAGCCATTATTTTGAAATATTTCTTGTAAACATTCTCTATGCTATGTCACGGACATAATATATTTAACTCCATCAGCCCTCGGAGGATCGAGCGGCCCGACGGTTTATAGGAAAACGCACAGAAGCGATGTACCGGAGGTGCGGAAATGCGAAGCTTTTCGGTCGTTTTCCATGGGAGCTCTTTGATATATTGGGCATGAATTTTATTTGATACGCGCGAGTCGTGTATATGAGGAAAAAATTTGATGCCGCGAGACGTTCGATCATTCGCTTTATTGTCCCGCGCGATTATAAAACCAGCGCATTAGCTTTTCCGCATAATTTTCAGACGCCGAATCGATGAAAAACGAGGCACAAGCGATTCCTCGAATTTTTCGTCATCGACGCGTTATCGTTGTCAATGGAAAAATACAAACCGCGGTGACATGGAAAAGAGAATTTTAGAGACAAAAACGAGAGCAGACCGGAAGAGACTCGCGACGCGTCAATTAATTACAACGTGTCGCGCGCGAGCCTCCACGCTGAATACCTTCAATTAATTTTCGTACGAGAAAATAAAGGGAAAAGCTGCGCCGGAGCAGGCAATTGAAAGAGAAGAAGAAAAAAAAGAGAGGCCCAGGGTGTTCCGGTTGGCTGACACATCGGAGGATCCCAGGCTCTCTCTCTCTCTCTCTCTCTCTCCGTGCGATTCGTCGGTTTGTTATTTTTCACTCTTTCATCTCGCTGTTGCGCGACGTATCTCATTATGACTAGAAAAAGAAGAAAAAAAAAACGCTGGCGTTCGCTTGACGTAACCGCCGCGTAAATTGTAACGTTGCCGAATCAGCGTGTTTGGGACAGCGAGCGAGAGAGATGCGATTCGAGTTTCTCGTCCGTCGTATAGCCTCGCGTCCTCTCTGCTTCAGCCCTTGCATTATCATGCTAATTTATTAACTCGCATTATGTCTCTACTTCCTGCTCTTGCCCCTTCCCCGCTTACCATCCTTTTCTTGCTAGTATTTGTAACGCCCGGTCTCGCAGGGCACACGTCATGTCTGTCTTTGACGAAAATTCGTCCGCGCGCGGGCACGTGTGCACGCGTATCGAGTTTCCTCGCGTCCACGCGCGATCAACCAGGCTCGAGGACACGCCACAACTATGATGATAGGTTTTCCTCTATCCATCATCTTCGTCCGCGCGCCTTCTCCTGCTTTTCCTCCCTGCTGAAAATGAAATTATGCCAAAAATCGTCGACATATTGTTAAACACGGCAAACTAAATGTTTTTTTGGATTATTCAAAAATGTTCCTTTATTTTCTCAGTATATTTGATTTCTGACGGAATCATCTGCGAAATTTACGATTGGAACGAGAGAAATTTGCTTCCGAAGGGACTTTCCAGAATATTTCGAGCTGCGATGACACAATTTTGGGGATTATTAAAAAAAAAAGTTTAGCCGAACGAAATATTGATCTTTTGTAACAAAATTTTTGTTTCCCTCTTCGCGACTAGTTTTATTCGGGCGTTTTCAAATTCGTCAGCTGTCTGGCAAGTATCACACGCAGCTCGTGCATTGTGCCCCGGAGTTTTCGTTGGATATTCCGATAGAAATACGGGCGGCGAGTATCACGTGAATTGTGGTTTTCGGGGGCGAAAAAAAAATTTGGCAAAAAAAAGTGCGCCCTCGTGGTTGAGCAGCGACGGAGACGCGGCCGGGGAAGCGCAACGTATCATTTGAATTCCTAAAAGCTTCGTCGTGCACAAATAGAAACTCTTTGTTTTTTGCGAAGCCTTCGATCCCGGCCGGGGTAAAAAAATGTTTTGGAAATAGCAGCGATGTTAAAAATTGCTCGTTCGCATTTATAACTGTAGGCGATTCTCTCGCGACACGATACGCATCGTTTATGCATGGACAAATTGGTGTCAACGACCCTAGTTCCAACTTATATGCCTCCGCCGTACATTGGATATCGATTCTGGACATAGAGCTTTGATTTTTTCATGAGACTTTATTGGGGACAAAATACTAAATTGTCTTTGGTACGTTGCAACTTTTCGATGGCTTGATTAGTTACGAGCTTCTGCGGCCGTTTCGATCCTCCCCCGTTGATGAAAACGTTAAGCGTTAAGAATATTTCAATCTCAACTTTGCTCAACTTGTATCAAAATTCTTTCATTATTCACGTTTTTTTTTATGATAAATAACAAAAAATAATTTATGTAAAATTTTTATTTAAAAAAATTGTAATTCATATTTAAATCATATTTTTAAAAACTTTTGATCAAACTTCGACCAGTTTCCGATTCCGTAACGTCGTTATTGAAAGGCGGAATGATTTTTCCCTCGTGGGCGGGCTTTTCCGTCGTTTATTCTGCCCGTGAAAAATGTTTGCTCATCACCGAGTATTTTCGGCGCGATTCGAAATCCATTTGGCAGGAAAAAGGCGATATATGTCGAGACATTTTTAAGCGGCTATGTTGAGGAATAACGACGATCGGAGCGAGAGAAACGTCGTTTTGGTTGCGGAATTAAATCGGGCGTGACGTGTAAAAAGTGTTTTGCTCCGTACAGCAGGAGAAACGTTGGTCCTCTATACTCATAACGACGCATAGAAAAGAGCGAATGTGGTTTTAGAGCGTGCTCGCGCGCGCGGTACCAAAATCCGTACCGGAAGGCGCGCGGTGAGATTTTCTTTGTGCTTCAAGGGGCGCGAGTTCTCGGGGCCGAGCGCGGGACTTTCATGAATTTGGTGAAGCCTCGCGCGACCGCCAATGCAATTCGGCACGGGCCGTGTTATATATATATATATATATATACAAGCACCGCAGTTGCTTTCTTTCTCGTTTGGTGTGTGTTGCGCGATCTTCTTAACGACGGGAGAGAGACCGAGCTATGTAATAAAGTTGCCACACGGTAAATTCGGTCTCGTACATATTAATCCGAGGTTCGTGGCAAAGGGGCTTAAATGGCAAGTCGAAATACGGCGTAGAAAATCTTTTTGTATTTGGAGCATGAAGAAATATTTATTAACGTCTGGAGGCTGCGGGTAATTAACGAAAAAAGGCATTTCTCGTTAATACGAAAGAATAAATTTGCATCGATGCCAAAAAAAGAAAAGAAAAAAATGGTCGATAAAATAAATCCCGAGCAGTTGAACTGATTAAATCATCCCCAATCAGTCTCCATTAATTAATAATTCTATTCGAAAGGCCCGGATGACTCGGGTATACATAAACACACTCGAGTCCCTTGTCCCGGAGCTTTGGAACGATTCCAACTCGCACAGGGGGTTCGTGTACGCTGCACCATTTGTGCAATTGGTCACGCTAGCAAAAGAGGGGGGGGGGGGGGGGGGGGGGGGCGCCCCCCCCCCCGGGGCCGCCCCAAACCGGCCCCGCCGCGCGATATTGTTGTCATTGAGAAAACGGTCCCCTATCAAATGCTCACGTGACGAGAACACGATGAGCCGCCGCAGCCCGCGACTCCGTGTGCGTGCGCGTGCGCGTGCGTGAGACGGAGCATCAGCGTGTTAAGGACTTGATACCAAATTCACGCGTTTCCCCTTTTCCTTTTGATTCTCCACTCGGCATCTCGAACATTCATCATTCTTGCCAATAAATCCGTAGAATTTTCCATCATCGATTTATTATTTACTGCGGGCGCGAGTGTGAATATACCGAACGACACACAGGGGATATGGAGTTTGACGTTACGAGAGGTATATTAGCGCGTATAGTACTCGAAGCATTAGTCGCGCGATGATTTATCGATTAAACAACTTGAATGACCATTTATTCAGACACGCCACAGGCTATATCAATTTATCGTTCGGAATAAACTTTATTCCGTGATATAATCTCCCGGGCACACTGTTTTTTTTCTTTTTCTTTTTTTTTTATGAGATAATTTTTCTTTCTTCCAGGAGAAGACTTGCCATTCCGTGGAGCGATTCGATTATCGGGGATCAACGAAAATTTGGAAAATCTCGCGATTTTTCTCATTTTGGAGAGTTTTAGTCACTCGAGAAAATCGAAAAAATGAAAAATTCACGAATTTTTTTGAAAATTCATAATTTTTAAACATCGTTGCAATGTTTTTGGCTCGTAAGAAACTTGCGCGCTCTCGTGGGGCTTCTCTCTCGGTCTCTTTCTCTCGCGCGTAAAGTTAAGTATATAAAAGCAATTCGTGTGTGGCCCGGAGATGGCCGGTTCTTCACCTCGCGAACGAGAAGTCGGTACCCTTTGATGTTTCTACCTACCGGGGCCTTTTCATGGTGGGAGTTACTTCAACCCTCCCTCTTTCTCCCCCCCTTCTCTCGCCTTTTTTAACTCTTTCCTTCGCTGCCTCGCTCTCTCTCTCTCTCTCTCTCTCTCTCTCTCTCCGCATCTCTTGTTGCTCTTTCATGCGCGCGGGGCCACCTCGATGACTTCCTTGCTCTTTCTCCAGGCTATCCCTCCATTCTCGGTTCACATAGTCTCTAATACTAAACAGTGGATACTAGTATTATGTACAGTGTATGATCCAAGCGGAAAATACGAGTCACTTGAGGGATAATTGACGCAAGATTCCTCTCCAACTATTTTACCCATAAAAATCATCGTTAACCATCATTTTTCGTTTTTCCCCATAGAAATCATGATTAACCAGGATTTTTATAAAAATATAAATGTTTGTTAACCATGATTTATATTTTTTCATGATTTTTGTTCCCCATAGAAATCATGATTAACCATGGTTTGGGTTTTTTTGGGTCGTGGTTGGTCCATGGTTAACCATGATTTTTTTCTCATATTATTTATTAAAAATTATTAATTTATTTGCTATTATTTTTTCATCATTTTCATTCCTATTTTTTCATTATTTTTTTCCCCCGTAGAAATCATGGTTAACCATTATTTCTAGGAGGGAAAAAACCATGGTTAACCGTAATTTCTATGCAGTCTTTATGGGGCAGATCGTAATGTGTGTTGAGGAAGAAAAATCGCCAGTTCTTAAGGACAAAAAGCTTTTATCGTTCTTAACGAACGACCTTGCCCATGTCGGAGTATCTGAGAGTCCGAACCAGAAAAGCATAGCCAAGAGGTTTATGTTATTCTTGTAAATTAGACGTGGCATGGCATGCACGACGACCTATAGCAACGATTCTATCGAACAAATATGACAATTGTTACGAGCTCGTGTATAAAAACGTCGGTAACAACCCCTGGGGAGAAAATAATTTATAAATACATAAGATAAGCCGAGGTTGTACAAGGACAACCGACCTCGTTAATCTCTATATCTATATTCCGACTTTATATATGTACGTCGTGTAACTATAAGTTAATGTGGCTTGTACTGATGCATTTGCATCATTTTTCCTAATCCCTCGACCCGCGTCGGAGCACTCGTTTCTCCATTGTCCCAGGGTCGCGGCGTTTTCGTAGCAATTAGTACACTATGTGAGGGTGAAATTTTTTTTTTTTTCCAGTTTTCAATTCCACTGTGCGACTTGAACGTCCCAAAACAACGAAAAATCATATCCAGCTAAAATTTCCAGACGTCCGTGTGTATACTATGGGCCTGTAAGATTCAAACATTCATAACTCGAGAACGGTTTGAGCTGAAGGGCTCCTGTTTTGCACAGATGTTAATCCATACGAGCTCTTAATTCTCTGATAACTTTGTTGGGATCGCTAGAAAAATACGATTTGTACGGCATTTTGAAATTTTTAAAGAAAAATCGACACTCTAATTCCCGCAAATTTTCAGATTTATTGCTAATGTTTTTTTTTTTTTTTTTCATCATCAATCGAGTGTCATAATAATAGGAAGGTTGGTATTGAATTTGGGCAATATTGGTCGATCGATTTAAATTTTATAATTTTCGAAATTTGACGATTATTGAAAAAATCGTGTCGAACCCCATGAATTTCTGTAAATTTTGTTCAATATTGCTGTGGTTCCTCTTTACTGTTTAGTTTTCTTTGGAATGCACGTGTTACGATTACGAAATGCAGGAAAAAAGGTCTCGAGGTCTCGACGTCGGATCGTAAAACGGGGAGAATTTTCTTTCGTGGCTTTTGAAAGATCCGACGACTCGAACGAAAAGTAACATCTCCCTTTGGGTTTACACTGATTGAAGAAATTCAGAAGCTCAAGCCACTTCGATTCGAAGAGATAAAACAAAGTACTGGACTCTTTTTTTTCTTTTTGCTCTCCTCGTGCTTATACTGTTTTCGGGTTTTTTTTACGACCTCCTTCGATCCCCTTTACCCCGCGACGTTCTTCTGCTTCCTTGAGGCTCAAGACCTCCCAAGAGTCTCGTGCCGGTAACCACTTTTTCCTGACGCACTTTTCGTCCACTTTGCATTTATCGAGCTGCGGAAACATCGATCTCGCTAAAAAGGCCCAATGGACGACGACGATTCGACGTTTACCTCCGCGTAAGACTCGCAATCGGAGCTTCTTCGACGCTCATTTTCATATCGATCTTTTCCATATCCCTGCATTGCTTCGCTCTATCAATTTCGCATGAAATTTTTTTAAAAAAACAAGTATATCGTGACCGTTACATTTGTACGGTGCAGCCATTTGCTATTTTCTCTGTCTTTTTTCTATCCGTAATTTCAACCCTTTCTTCTTCCTCCTCCGCGACCTGCTTGATCATTTATTTGGACGTCCTCGTGTCGTTCCTTCGGCGGACTATAGCTCGTCTCTCTATTTTCTATGTTTATGGATCCGTCGTCGGCGTATATGAGGTCGTGAAGAAAAAGTTGGATCGATTTCTCGTTCCCTGGGATCGGTAATTATCAAGTAAACCTCGGCACTTTCCTTATCGCGTTAACAATTCCGAGCCCATAAAAAGTAAAAGGAGTAACCAATTTTTATTGCAACGAGTATGTATGAAAATAAGTGAAAAGATATTGCGAACCGCAGTCGTGTGTGTGTCCAACGATAGTTACGCACACACAGCCCCCGGACTTGATGATACGGTGCGCGAGGCTTCGCAAGCTCGGAAATGAGGCTTTCCTTCGCTCAACTCTGTTTCAAAGTATATATAGCGATCGAGACCTGTAGATTGACTCGGAAATCATTATTCTCGATATTACAGTCATCAAAACTTCGATCCATATCATACGCACACACGCGAGACTTTTCGTCTTTACTTCGTCCATATTGTTTTGCAATTAGGGAGGGTGACGTGAAAAAAGGCAATATTAATGGGCAACGAGATCGAAATTTGTTTGGAAGCATTTTGAAATTTGCAAAAAAAAAATTGTCGACGCTCCAGTTTCCGCAAATTTTCAGATTTATTGCTCATTCTTTTGTAATGAATAGAGTATTATCATAGGAAGGTTGGTATTGAATTTGGAGAATATCGGTCGAACGGTAATATTTCGAACTTGACGAAAATATGAGATTTTTCAAAAATCGTGCACCATTAATTTTTGCAAATTTTTTACAATATTGTGTGTTCCACTTGCTCTTTACTTTCTATTTTTTTTCTTTTTTGATCATCAAATCGTAAAAAATTGGCGTCTGCTGCGGCGTTTCGAATTTTACAATTTGTACCCAAGTATGTCTCGGTCTATGCAGCATCTTTGCTCGGTCCGGTAACGACCCGTTTTTCTACTTTTATGCTAATTAGTCTCGGGATTAGGAGAGACGAGCTAAAAAATGTTCTAGAGGCAAGGGGGAAAAAAAAAAGAGGAGCGAGAAAATGGTGAGGAAAAGCTTCGAATGCTGGATCAGGAGATTTACACGAATATATGGCGCAGTCTGTGCTGGTGCATGCGGCGCGCTCAACATATAGGTGCAATCTCGTGAGGGAGTAGTAGCTCGGAGAGAACCAACCAAGTCGGATAATTGGAAGATGATACACCACGTCGCTCGGCAGGCGCGCCAGGCCGCGGTAATTGCTTGTGTAATTCTTAATTTCACGTCACGCCGGCAAACCTCCAGGCATAATACTCGCTCTCTGCTCCAGAACATACATGTATGTGCAGAAATCCTGATACGTGCCCCCTCTCCCTGGCCAGTCAATTTCTTTGAGTCTTTTCGATCTGCCACGTTTTTATCGTCGCGGGACGAGGCAATAATTGACGAGAGTCTTTGACCTTCGTTTTTCCGAGAGTCTCTGGATTTTTCTCGATCGCGAACGACGCTTTTTTGACTTTTCTCTCCATAATGTTTGATACGATAACGGGAGATGCGAACGGCGAGGTTGTCCGATCGATCGCGTTTGCGAGCGCGTGCTGCTGGCAACCTCGGAAGCTAATCAATCGTTGGAAATCTGTTTTGTAATTACGTAACGGTATAGAGAGGTGTATGCGCTCGAGAGAGCATGTAATAGTCGCTCGCTCAACGAGCGAGCATCTCGTTTGTCCAATTACTACACACTGTGCAGATTATCCTGCCGCTCGCACGAGCGGTGGGGATAAAACTCGTAAAAAATCATTAACCTATTAGCAATGCTGTTCACGAGGGATTGGAATTTTTATTGCGACTATTAACGCCGTTCGTATTGAGATAAAAGTGCGAAAGAGCCTTTTGTCAGTTAATTTATAAAATTTAATTATTAACGCGATCGCCCGGACTCTGTGGGAAAGTCTTAACAACATTTCATGAGTTTAAATGCCGATCCGAGCTGCGGCGATGAATCGAGCATTCGTAAGGCAACATCCAGACTCGAGAGAAATCTTACAATAACGATTATTATCCGCGCAAGATGTGAAGAAAAGAAAATAAAGCCCGGTAGTTGGATTCACGGCGCTGCGCGATCATGTCGCCGATCCTCCGAGACATTTCCGCCCCTTTACTCTCGGATAATAACTCGCCAGACCCGCCCCCCCGCCACTATTACAATTTTTCCCTATTTCTTAATGTATAGCTTACCGTGTTCAATCGACGCTTAAAAAAAAAAATAATTTTTCGTATGCCGATTGGGACGTGAATATCGACGTATCCGTTTAAATTATGCGACATAGTGACTCGTAGTTACTTATCGCGCGCAACTCGTTTCCTTTCTTTCGAGCGAAAGTTTGGAACGGATCGAGCCAAAAATCGGTGAGGAGCGCAAGATTTTTCGGAATTACTCTGACGACCTCGTGCACGGACAATACAGCAGAGAGTCGTGTATTTTGAGCGACAAATTAATTGCACATCACCCGGTCGGAACTGAAAACATACAAAGTCGCGGCGTGAGGGAGGCGCGAGAAATTTTTCGTCATTAGAAGGCGATATTATGGCTCGAGCTCTCGCGCGGAAACCTCGGACAATTAACATGCGGGGAGGCGGGATAAACTATAATAGCTTAGCAAAGGCTCAGGTGGATAAAGGCTCTTCTCGCGCCAAGCGGCAATCCAAAGATTCCTTCCAGCAGAGGACTCGCTTTCTTCGTCTCTCTCTCTCTCTCTCTCTCTCTGCGGCTCTCGGTTTCTTGGTTGCCAGCGCGGAAAGTGGCAAAACCGACGTCTACTCTATGAACGTTTATTCGCTCTCTCGCTTTGACTCTCTGCTGCTCGATGTGCTTACTTGTCTTGTGGAGAACCAAGTCAGTCTCGCGGAGTTACGGTATTTCGTTGATTGCCTCGGATTCACATCAACGCCGTGCGCCCGCTCAGAAAATATACACTCGCAAGTATATATGCGCGCGCGGCGCATACAATAACCGCCATAGAGTGAGCGATTCGCGTAATGTCCTCTCTATCGCGCTCTCGGTATACTAATCCACCGGGTATCCATAGTAATGCGCGAGATTACGAATTTCCGAGTCAATCCTGCCGCGGTGCTGGGATGATGCGACGCGGACCATTCGACATCTCCGCGCTGCGCTCCTCCATACAAATCCCCCAGCTTTTTAATTGTCGCACACGGCAATAAACTGCTTACGGTTCATAATATTGCGCCCGCGGTTTACTTTCTCGAACGCGATGCTTTAACCTTTTTCGCTTCCGGAATATTATTCCTTCGCGTATACTCATCACTCAAATTCAACTCTTTGTAATCACAATATTTTAATTGTTACCTCAATACCCATCAGTCGCAATTGAAACTCCTGGACTCTCTCTCTCTCTCTCTCTCTCTCTCTCAATTTAGTGCTTTACATTTTAATTATTCGCCATACTCCATTACTCTGGATACCCGAAAAATTTTACCGAGAATCTGAGAACCGAATACCCAATCAGAAAATTAGAATTATTTTTTTTTTACTCCATTTTTTGATTATTTTTTATTGAGCTCATTTTTTTTCGGTGCTCCGCTAGCTTAACATTTTAATTATTTGCTACTGGATCACTCTCCATAGCCGGAAGATTTAATCAAGAGTCTGTCAACCGAATTCCCAACCAAGAAATTCTCGCTCGTGGAAAAAATTATGTTTTTTTATTAATTTTTTTCTTACCAGCTGTTCGGATCGATTTTTCGAGTAATTGTTTTTGGTTTACTTTTTTTTTGCGGTGGTTAATTCGAAGGGAAAGTTGATTCGTAAGAATATGGAGGATATTTTTTCGTTGATTTGAATTTTGAGGAGGTTTATGGGCTTCCGTTGTTCGTGTGAACAAGGAATTTGGCCAATACGATTCGGACGAATTTGACTCTATTCTCTCTAATGATCGTTCCCGGTCTGTATGGCAACGACGTTCAGCGCTCTCTCCAGTTATTGAGGCGAAAGGGGTAGAGCTTCTGACTGCGAGGCGGTCTCCGCGTAATTTGCCTTCTACCTCATTCGAGATTCTATTTGCAGTTCAAATTTTATTGTATCCCGTCACGAAACTAACCGGAGAGTTCGTTGATACGAGAAAAACCACTCGCGTGAACTTTGGCTACGACCAACGGATACAGGCCAAAGAAAAAATGTTCGGAAAAACGAAAAAAAAAAAAAAACAAGAAAAATGCATTAACCTCAAATTTTCCGGTTTTCTTCTTCGTCAAAAATTTGAATGAAATTTGAATTAATTAAAAAAAAAAAAAACTTACAGACTTTTTGACGTCCATTTGTTAATTAAAACCGGAAATGACCACCCACGGACGTTTTTTAATCCTCGAGAAACTATTTGGAGTATTTTTACGACTTGACGAAGCGATGACGTCAATGATGTACAAACTTTGAAGAAAAAATGTCGAGTCCCGAGTGTTTCTAGTTTTTTTTTTTTCGTATAATCGTCAATGAATAATTTACTGTCTTGATGAGTTTTCAAAGTGACAACACGACAATCTGTGTTTACTTTTCGTGGGACGAGAAAAATAATCTTCTATGAGATGGAGATTTATTGGCTAACGCGCGATCGAGCCAGAGTTTAGAGGGTCAAATGGGAAATCACTCAGAATCAATGACGTACAACGTCGAACATTAGTTATCGATCGATCATTTATTTATTTATCCCCAACGGAATAAAAGCGGTCGGGATTTTGCTTCCTCATGAAGGAAGCTTATGCGACGGTGAAGTTTTTTTTTTTTTCCACGTTTCAACGTCAATCTGCTTAAAATGTCCCACCACAACGAAAAATCGTGTGTAGAAAAAATGTACGGATGCGTGTGTGTATGCGTTATGCGACTGTGAAATTCAAACTTTAATAAATCGAGAATGGTTCGAGCTTCAGGGCCCCCGTTTCGCACGAATGTTAATCCATACGACCTCTTCACTATCTAAGAATTTTGTTGGAATTGCTAGAAAAATACGAATTGTACAGAATTTTGAAATTTTTCACATTTAATGCTCATTTGTTTTATTCTTATCAACAGAGTACCATAATAGAAAGGTTGGTATTGAATTTGGGGAATATTGGTAGAACGGTTTGAATTTTATGATTTTTCGAATTTATCGAAAATACGAGATTTTTGAAAAATCGTGCAACCTCATTGATTTCTGGGAATTTTGTAAAATGTTGTTTAAAAGTTAGTACTTCGTTTTTGACTTAATATTTTTGTTTCTATTCGTTCGAGTGGCTCCTCGGGCGATAAAACGACGAGAGTAGAAAGGACGATAGTCGTGAAGTGAAAATTGGTATTTGCAGTGAACTGTAACAAAGATAAAGCGCCGAAGGCTCTTAGTATGCAAAATCTGGTGAGCGTCGAAGTGCAAATGAGTTCTCGACGCGGCTGCTTCTCCGCTCGTGTCCAAGGCTTCATTCCGAGAGTTTCTCGGGCTGCTGGCACGTGTGAAATTCTCCCTCTATACGAATTGAACGAAATGAGAGAATAATTATATCTCGCTCGTGAAAATGACAGATGCACGATTGCGTATACAAATGGCTTTGTAGCAATTAGTCGAAAAATAGGATCGTTAAGTCCATCGGACTTGGCGAATCCAGCGAAAAATTGTCGTTACTTATTTTTTCGATGATATATTTTCCGTTGAATGTTTCATCGTCGCTGAAAATATATCAATTGGGGGTTCATCGATCGACGGCAATCATCGCGTCTCGCAGTCTCAATCGTCCGAGAGTTGAGAAGTCATTAGAAATGTATGTAGCGAGTCCGTAAACTACGACCAATAGATTTCCCAACCTTTCATTTTTTCTCGTCATAGTGAAGAAAAAGTTGGATAATAATTGTCGCTCGATGTTTAGCTTGGGAGTGGGGCGTGCGAGTCGAGGACTTGGCAATTGCATTGGCCAAAAGTATGGCGGGGGTGAGTCGAGCACGCCATAAAGCAGTTTCTCGTCGCGGGGTCAGCGCCAACACCGAGGCATATATTGGCTCGTTTAATATCGTATAAGTGTCATCCGGCGGGTCCCCCGTCGTCGCGTCCTCGGGGCATCGCGCGGATGCTCGCGGCTTTTGCGAAAAGGATCGAGTGCGACGGAAAATAGTATAGAAGAGACGTTGGTAAGTGGACGCCGCGCACTAAGGTCGTAACACTCGGAACTAGCAAAGGCGAATATACATGCGAATGCAACGAGCGAGGGTTAGGCGCGCGCGCACGGACTACATAACGCCTGCGGCAAGTATAAACTTACATTCGCACACACACACACACAAACATATCGGTTTCTTATCGGTTAAATAATGCAGCGCTGTCGCGGGTGGTCGTACACTTTTCGCTTGGCCTATAGATAAAGAGGCTAACAACCCTAGTTGTTTAATGCTTCGTGGCACGCCAGCCAAGATGGCTGCCGACGGGGCGAGCGCCATCAAATATTGACGCCGCGGCATCTATATATGCCCCGCGCGCATTTACATCCCTCTATGCAAGGAGCACCGAATAACATTCTCGCTCAAGAATTCCGGGCTTTCGTAGTGATCCGGGCCGCAGTAATAATCTCCTCAGCAATGCTCGTTCACCAACTACGCCACTTTTTTTCATTTTTTTTTTTCAATTATTCCTTTTTTTAGCCTCTTTGCTGCTTTTTCCAGTCGAGCACACACAAAATGGCAAATGCCGCTTCGCCGTAACTCTTGTCGGAATCTATTTACCCGAATCGCTCCGCCCAACCTCTTATAACGATGTAAAGAAAATTTTGGTGAAAAAATGGACATTTTGTTGAAATAATAAATTACTAAATAATTTTGTCACTGCAGCACGCGATATATTGGATAAATGTTTTTCCGGAAAGTAAATTTTGATCATGCCAATCGTAAATTTGGCTGAGAGTTTCGAATATGAATGAAAAATATTTCAAAAATTAGGGAAATTTTTAAATTACCAAATAAAACGAGGATTTTTGACGAAATTTCATTTTCAGTCTGTATACTCGAAGATTCGTTTGATGCCGATTCGTCAAAAGGGTGGAAAAGTCCGATTGGGCCTTGGAGATCGTGGAGATCTCGAGGCAGAAAAAGCTCCCCTAGGATCGCCCGCAGCGTCCAGATGGGTCGCGATCGATTCGATCGCATTCGTCATGATTAATCGGAAATTCTCCAATGCCATGTATTTTTTTTCTTTCTATTACCGGAAACGAAGTATCAGCATTGGAAATGATGACGTCAATGCGATGTGCGGAGGAGGCGCAAGCCACCTGGTCGAAATAAGACTTTCGAACAATCATTTTCCGTAATAGAGGCTCCACGCCTCCTCCTCGAAGCTTCGAGGCAATTTATAACGATGGAAAAAGTTTAAGTTCGAAACAGCGTAATTCGTTCTGGATTAAGGGCGATCTTCGATAAATTCTCGTGGAAATAGATAAACGTACGTGTTTTATTGATTAGCTCCCGTAACCGCGAATGTCATATATATTTAGCCTCTGGCATTTTCATCCGTTTCTTATAGACATTACGCACTCGTTGAGGAACAAACCACTCGCGCTTATCTATCGAAATAAGTATGCGGCGCTTCTATACTTGGCTCTCGACATCGCGTAACAAATTTCCACCCACTCTCAACTTTTTCCTGTACGGTGACAAAAATAAAAGTTCCTTTTGCCTTCTCCTTGCCTTAGAGCTGCTTCGCGCGATACCATAATGACGAGTTTGCGCCTATAATATAGACCGAGATTACGCGTGTGCCACTTTCGACAGAAATAATTCTGCCCTTTGTGCCCCCCGAGACTGCGCCGAACCATCATTCGAGCTGAATTATTTAATTCGCGTTTACCAACAAATAAAAATACTTTGTAGTGGCCGCGTGACTCGGGAACGTTTCCAAAGATTCGGAAGCTCCGCCAGGAAACTATCAGCTCGTCTTTTCCTCAATAAAGTTAAAAAAATCAGAAATTTTGGAAAATCAACATTTTTTTGGGAAAGATGGATATTTTGTTTGATACGTTCGATTATAACTCTTTTTTTTTGATAATCCCGAAAACTGTGTCATTGCTGTGACGAATATTGAAGAAAGTCTCTTGGGGAGTAAATTTTTCAGCGTTCCAATCGAAAATTTCGCTGAGATTTTGTCTAAAAATGCAAAATATTGCCAAAACAACAAAATTTTTGGAATAATCCAAAAAATATATAGTTTACCGAGTTCAACGAAAAGTCGACGATTTTTAACAAAATATTCGTCTCCAGTGCGTTCGATAAAGAGTATGATCGCGATATAGTTATTTTCTGTATCCCGCGAGATGAATAGTACACAGTGATCGCGCCATGGACTGATTTTGAAGGGAAAAGGGCGCGAGTATAGCCTCGTGGTGGGTAAATTGGCAGAGCCGAGATTATGCAAATGTTTCACGTGTCAACGCGACGGCAGTGGGTGAGAGAGTAAAAAGAAGAGACAGAAGCAGGCTGTCTGGTGTGCAGGTTTAACGTCTCTCTCTCTCTCTCTCTCGGGCGATACCGCGGGAAAGAGCAGAGAGAAAGAAAGAAAGGAGAGTGAGCGAGAGAGTCTCGGAGAAAAAGGGCAATATAGGAAAAGAGACAGGGTGAAAGGGGAGGGGGGGGGGGGGGGAGAAGAATGAGAAACATGCCTTCGCGTCTGAGCTATTGAAGAGGGAGCCTCAGACTAAAATATATAGCTCTCGTTTTGAGGAAGTTGCTATTCATTCGCGGGAAAGAGAGACCCGCAATTTTAATAACCACATCCTACGTAAATTGTTCGGTAAAATGGCGGATATGCGTGGCGTGCACCATCGGCAAGAGCACCGGCAGCAACTGCGCGGCCATCGTCTCACCAATTCAACGCAATAACGCTAAAGTAATACCTCAAGGCTGCCTCGGTTCTTCCTACCCGCCCGTCTGCCCCCCCCCCCCTCGGCGACTCCATGAGTTGTCATATGTTGAATGACAATTTCCATTATGTCGCAATATCGTTAGCCAGTACTTAAGCCACGCATAACCATCTTTTACCGCGCCCGACGAGCTCTTTCAATGGATCCACACGAGCTCCTGCTCTATGTAACGAGAGTTATGCATTTTGCAACGACATACGTCCCTGTGACAATGTTGTATTTATATTTCAACCGCGAGAGCAGAGTGTCCAAGTCGTTCTCGGCATTTGCCATCGAGAATCCTAAATAATAATTAGTCCTGAACGCCTTTGGCTAATTGTTTCATTAATGTCGAAGTTTAACGCGGCCGGAAAGTCGATCCGGAGGTAGACAGCGATTAAGGACCTTGTATGCAGAATTTTCTATCGATAGAGTTCCTTATAATTTGCAGCATCATGTTTCATGGCTATTTATTTATAAAAATCACTATTTTCAGTTAATAAGAGGGCGTGTTAAATTTTTGCAATTTTCCACATAAAATATTTCGATTTATAAATGGTGGAGCTTTTCAAAACTTTGCATACGTTTTTCTGCAACTTTGAAGAAAAAATGTTGGAATGAAAATTTTGGTTATTGAATGAAAAATATCGTCCGATCTTGAATTTGGAGTATGTTGTTCTCTAGTCAATTTGTAACAACTTTTTTCAATCAACTTCGGCTCGCAGAGCATATTTTGTATGCTTCAGAGTAAAATTAGCAGGAACCGGTATGTCTTGGCGATCGTTGGTAAAGTTGGGCTCTGTTTTATCGAAATTTGAGGGTTGGGATTGTGTAAGAATAATATAAAAAGTGGAAAGGGGAGACCGACGGGGGGTTTATATGTTGTTGGTTCTGGTGACGCGCGAGTATCGGGGTATAACTCGCGGAGGCTATAGTTCGGTACTATTCGGCAAGGCACAAGCTCGTTTTCCTCTGGCTTCTCTCTCGATCCTTCTCTTTTTTCCAGGGAGAGAGAGAGAGAGAGAGAGCAGGCTCGCGGGCGCGAGCTCCAGCGTAGCTCGAGCATCAGGGCCGCTCTGACTGCTCTCGCGAGAGAGCGGCACTCTTTGATCTCGCGGTGGCCACGCCCCCTTTTTTCATTTTTTCACTCCTTAAAAGGCAGATGGACAAAGTGTATTGTAAAGTGGGCAGCGAGCGAGAGCGAGGACTCCGCTGTAGGTGAAGCGCTGCCGAGCCGTGTCCAATTACAATTATTAAGGACTCGGCGGGGTTGTTTCGCGGCGGGATGTACCGCGCTTCTCCGCGTCTTTCTTTTTATACATATATACATTAATTCACGCACATACATATTGTGTGCTGTTGGGATGTTGGAGTCGCGGTGGCCCATTGTGCAAAGGGGTGAAAAGAGAGTGCGCCATGGAAAAGGAGTTCCGGCAGATAAGAAAAAAGAAAAGAAAAAACAACGACGAGACTCACAGGGCGAATGTTATCGGAAGGAATCGCGCCTGGCGAACACTCCGAGCTAATTATCCGATTGCTTTCTCATTTAATCATTTCGGCCGCGAGGACTAAATGGACAGGAGGACATTGTACGCGAGCTTGGAGGCGCGAGCGAGCGGCCTCCTTTATAGACGCACCAATTGATCCGCCTGTCCGAAACTTATAATCTATGTGCGTGTGTGTGTGTGTGTGTGTGTGTGTGGCTCGTACACTTATTCAGCCGATTCCGTCTCGTTTTGGCTGGTATTGAAAGTTCTCATCGCGACCCAGCAGGATCCTTTCGTTTCGGCATTCTCTGTCCTCGCTTTTATACGGCCGTTTTATTATTCGTCGCACCGCGATGAAAATTGCCATTAATTAAGCCTCGTTTCATTATATTATCAGAGATAAATGTGTACATCTCTTTTCTGTCTTGTCGATCAATCACTATTATTTCATTAAAGAGGAATAAAAAGGAAGGAGAAAGTATCGTGTGGTGGATGAATTGATCGCCGGATATTAGTATTAAAAATTTGGTAAATTGATTGATTGTCCGCGATGCTGATGAAGAGGAAAATACAGTGATGAATGAACGGGATGCAATTTTATTCTCATCTCGGCTCGTCGTTGTGCGCGACTGCGGCAAGGAAAATTTGAGTCTGGAAAAAATCTGAAGAGCCTCCGGCAAAAGATTAGAGCTAACGAATTCGCTGAGCTTTTTCTCGCTCGATGGTGCGCCGTCGATTGGACGCTATTCGCACGGAATGTTTGCTCCCGCAGCACACCGAATCTTGTTGCTTTGGTAATTGGCCGGAGCAGGACCAAGCGCCGGAAGGGTGGTCCGGGCTCTTCCGTCTCGTGATTAATCGGCAAAGTCCGCTCGTCGCGTTACCCCTCCAATCTTCATCCCGCTTTTTAATGCTTTTCTTCGCAGGAACTTAATTCGCGGCGCGAACAACCCTGATGATGCTTTCACCTTCAACGGCTGTCCGTCACTCGTTTCCTTATTTTCACGCCCGCCAAATTAATCACGTTCTTTCTTCTCGCTTTTTTCTCAACCTTCTTAGTTCTTGAGTGACCGGATTTCGGAAATTTGCGTGAAAACGTCAATTTTCCAATTGGACTGGAGAATAAAAACAGCGCAAGACGATGCATCGAGTTTCTTGCGGAAAAAAAAGGTCCTGAAGCTGACGCGGGCACATTATTCTTATTTCGCGAATGACAATAAAAACGATGCGGAGAAAGGTTTACGCACAAGTGCCCATTATTATATGCAGAGACGCGGTCGAGGCTCGGGGGGGGGAATAAGCGCTGCGCGGACAATCGGGCAATTATTTTGTCAACTCGACGGAACAATCCGCTTCGCATAAATGGTACATTTATGCGCGATACATTGGTGAGCATGTGTCGGGGCTTATACATAATGTGCTAGTGTGAAATTGCCCCTGGGGGAATCTTGGACAAAGTACACACGCGAAGCAAAAAAGTATCCCTCGGTGTCTGGCCTCCTCGCAGGATCTTTCTCTTTCTCCTTATTCGCTTGCGCCTGCTGCGTCGTTTCTCGGTTGGCATATTCGCGCCACACAATTGCTAAACTCTCAAGGGTGGCCACGCGGAATCGGCCAATGTAACGTCCTCGGACCGCGAGATTTGCTCATTGTGCGGTGGATGCGCTTGACAATGAGAGAGAACGAGAGAAAGAGACACCAAATATCTCTCTACGAACCCCGCGCGGTGTGCTCGCTCGAGTCTTAAACTGTCTCGCTGCACTTTTGACATTTATGACGCGACACGATTTACGATTTATTTATGCCACCAACTTCTCTTCGTAATAATAATAATGATAGCGCACTGAGGTAAGAAAAACCAAAAGGTGCTTCTAGGCTGCAGCCTCTTGCCGATAAACGACCACCATTTCGCAAAGCTAGACCCTTGAATTTTTTTTTCTTTCATCGAAAAACAAATGAAAATCAACTTTTTTTCGAATTTTCTTCAATTTTTCTAGTGAAAATTCGTCGTGGTCGATTTTTCGGGTCGTGGAATCTCGGAGAAGGGATTGAAGATAAAAAATTCATAGGCGTTATCGCATGCATGCAGGGTTTATGATGAAAAGAGACATGCGTGAATGCGTTGTCTGTGATAATAAAATGGCGAGAAAAAAAAAAATGTGGGAAAGGGTATGGTTGACAGACATCGAGGATCGTTTCGTCAAGTCGTGAACGCGTCGATGTGTGTTCTTGCGAATGGAGGTAATATATACTACGAGGATTGCCACAGCGGAGTCGTCACTCACAAACATTACAGTCTCTTTGTTATGCATACGCGTTCCTCCCCCATCCCCGCATCCCTGCTCCTCTCGCTCCGTCTCGCCAACCCGACAACGATAAAATGAGCTGCATTTTTACGATTATTGCCTTGGCGAGCTGTCACTACCGTTTGAGCTTCTTGAGATAATATGGCCGAGCGCTCGCGTATCTCAATGTGCGTAACTCCCTCTGACCCGACATTCGTTCTGTCCATACCGCTCTGCGCCCTCCATCTCTATATATCCGGCCTCCACCTCTATACCTATTTTTATATAATTTACCCTTTAACGCCTTCCCACACACTTTTCCATTCTACACTCCTCTATGTGCTTCTTATTATTTGTTGGGTCAAGTGTTACAATGTATAATCTTGCTGCACACTTTATGATTCATTATCGATCTACTTCCAGGAATTTTAATCCATTTTTTACGTTCCGGCGTTACGTTTAGCGCTGCGAGGGATTTTTTTCATTTTTTTATCTCGGATCCCCTTAATGTTGCTCGATTTTTTAAGGGGGATCTATTCGTTATGTCGTTGCGTGCACTCGATGAATTTTGCACACTGCATCGGGAAGTAATACCCGCTACGTTAAGTACGTGATGATGAGTTGCGCACAACAACCGGCCAACAGTCGAGCCACATATAAAAGCGTTACGAGGCTTCGAGTAGTTAAGTACTCGGCGAGGCTACAACCCTCGGAATTCTTCGGCTTTTGAAGAATCATTGCATGTGTACGTTCTTCTTCATGAATGCGCGAATGACGACTCGGAAAAAAACGTGAAAATTTGTACGGTTGTAGGAATACCGGAGAGAGCGGCCGGTGGAAAAGCTGCGAAATGCGGCGTGGAGACGGAAGGATATGGAGGTTTTTTGAGAATGGGCCGTAGCGGTGCATGGGCAAAGGTAAAAAATAATAATATACACCTGCGCAATTATACAGAGAGCGAAGGTAGTAAGGTTACACGCGGGAGCGTTGCAGAGCCCACCGCGAAAAGCATTTAACGTAAATTGAAACGATTCACTCGAGCACCCTCGTGTTAGAAGATAATAGAAAAGTTGTCTCGATGTGTTGTTGAAACACCTGCGCAGCGGCAGCAGCAGCAGCCTTGAGCTTCCGATGGTTACTCGGGCTGAGTGTAGCCGCCATTTTGTAATAATGTTAAGGCGGAGGAGTTTTCTTTGTTCCGAAGTGCACAGATCGATCGTGTAATTGGTGGATATATGAAAGAGGTTACTTATGAGTCCATTTTGCGGTAAGAAATGGAAGTCAGTCGTACAGGAGGATCGACCATATACCCACCTGGTGCATGTGACTTTGGTCTTGCCAGCACGAGCTGGCAGACGCATTTATGAAATTGAATTATCGTTCCCAACCGGGCCGAATGTTAATTGACATTACGCGTACCGTTCTCACGTGTCACAGCTGTCGAATAATCTCGGCTTTTGGTTTTTATGGCTCGGAAAATGAGTTCACACCACATTCGATGGCCCGCAGCTTTGGGGAACGAACCAACGAGCCCGCTAGTCGACGCCCCATAATGGCGTTGCGTTTCCGGTCCCCTGCTCGATCAAGAGTCGACGGACCGAGTCTGTGGCTAAAAAACGAAACGACGTCCATTTGCCGGGCGATTCTTTTCTAACGCGGATTGATCGAGTTTCCATGGGAAATTTCTTTGGTTGAGAATTAAAGCGTCGATCAGAAACGCTCTTCCAATCTCTATCATTATAGCTCGAGCTTATAAATCACATTTCATCACACCCGCATATCTTGATGCATTTATAAAATGCACCAGCTAGAACGCGGCGTGTATTTCTATAATAAATGTACACCCAAGTGCCTACACAATTATTCTATGAAGAGGAGAAAGTGCGGAATGAAAATGAAGAGAAAAAGTTAAAAATGGTCGACGTATGTGCAATAATGCGAGTAATTTACAAGTTGATCTCTCGGCGAGTCTCGTTACCGGCGCGCTTGTCTGGCGTTCGAACCTTCTCTACATAGTGTGTCCGATGTCGATGTCTAGGGTAGATAAGCCTCATGATCCAACGTCGACTATAAGTACGAATGTAAAACGAGAATATAAATGTTTTCTTATATTTGTATATAATCAAAGGCCATGGAGGATGAAGGGGCGTTGAATGAGAGAGAGAGAGAGAGAGAGCGAGGAGGATCGCGAGAGGAGAAAAAGGGTGCGGACTGTCGGAACGAGGTGCGCCGCAGCAGAGCACAACGTGCGAAACTCAGTTTCTCATCGAGTTTATATCGTAACGATCGAAGCGAAGCGCAGCCTGCCGAGGCAGAGCAGACGACAAAAGTGCTCGAGTCTCCGCCAGAGGATCGTGCTCGCGTATATCTCGAATAACATTATCTCATTGGTAGGACGATACTTTGTATACGAGTCGACGAAGAAACCTCGCTTTTACGAAGGAGCTACACTCTGTTGCGTCCTCTAAGTACTCGCTAAGTACGTACTTGGGGACAATCATTTTTTACCTCTAATATATATCCTCTGCGCTCTCCCATCTCTTCCATTTTCTTTTCCGTTTCGAGCAGACAACGTGCGATTATAAAATAGTGCGCTACATATACGGCGCAACAATCGCGATTGGATAGTCCCGAATCAATTAGACGCGCGTCGATAGCGCGATCGGGATCGAGTCGCTCCGAGATTTTTCGTTTTTGAGGTTCCAGGCCAGTAGCTCGAGGCCGGATGAGATCGGACCGCAGCGCAGAGACACTTTGTTACAAAATTATTCAATCCTCACCGGTGGGATCGTCTAAACAAGACGTGCATATTTTTTTTTTTTTTTTTTCAACAACGTGAAAACCGTCGTAACGAGGGCGCAGGGTCGAATCGTTTTTTTGTCCGCAATGAAAATTAGTAGGAAGCGAGACACGAAGGCTGGAGATTCACGCACCAGTGGCCGCAATGACAGCGTAATGATGAGTTGAGTTGATTTTATGTCGTTGATAATTGTAACAGGACAAAATGGCGAGGCAGAGCCAGCAATTTCCATGTGGCAATCGATGTCTGTACGCGAAACAGCTTGTACTCGTGTTTTTTTACTGCTTCGCGATAATTTGTACTCGGGTAAAACGGAGTGAGGGAATGCGAAAGTCTCTTGGCATCGGCGCGGGGAACAATGGCCTGTTTATTGTTGAAAGATTCGTATATTTGAAGCGATTGAGATCTACATATGCAGAATGAAGATAATTCGAGAGCCGAGGATGGTTTGGTGCTCTTTAATAACACGCTTCCTCGTTTCCGCAAGCAAAATGGCGTATCGAGCGCTTCCGCTCTCCGCGTTTCGTCAACTCGAATCTCAACTCTCGTCTCATTCATATATACGCACGTTTTTATTTAAACTCATCCCTTTATCGCGCTGCTCGCTCTCACTCGCATCAGTAACGAGGAAAGGAAAAAACGAAGCAGCAGGTCATTGAGGGAGACTATGGAAAGCTCACAGCTGGGCACCTGTCGTCTCTAAATCTCGCTACTTAAGCCCGCCCGCGTCACGCTCTCTGGGCCACTATACAGGCTGCTGCGCTACAGCGCACCTCTTCTCAGTGTATCGCGTTTAATTGGCTACCAGCGCGCCCAGTTTGCATCTACTCTTTTCCTCCCTCCTTATTTCCTATTTATATACACTCTCTCTTTCTCCAACGAAAGAGTCCATTAGTTGCATTAAGCAGACGGATACGCGAGGGCGTTTGCAACTTTAGCCCAAGCAAAGACTTTGATCTGATGCCACGTGCTATGTCGGACAAATACTTTTTGGCCCTGCTCTGCTCTCCTCCGTGTCTGAATAAACGCGCAAAGCATCTTTATTGAGGCGATGATGCGATTTTATGCCGGGTCATATTTTACTCGACTGTTTGCTGAGATTTTTATAGAGCCATTGATTTTCAACGTGAAACATTTTTCTTCTTTCCCGCGAGCCGAAAGTATGCACTTTCGACGACAGCGCGCTCCGACAGCGGTTTCACGGCCGGTGTTCCGGAAATAGGTCCAGGAGGTCGAAAAGTCTTGCGCGCCGAAGAGAAGCTCGAAAATTTGGATTTTATCTGGATTTTGTGGTCAGAAGGATAAACTCGTCAATCTTAGTTCCTCGAATTGGCGAGAGCGTTGGCAAGCTCGATGCACAACGAGCTTTTGACGAGAGTAATCTAATGAGGAACGTATTTTACGAGGCTCTCTAGGCGAGTCGTAAGAGACAGTGCGCAGCAGTTACGCCAAGAGAAATAGCCTCTGCCAATTCGCGTTTATAAGTTGACCAATTAACTACTCGCTATGCGAGACTGGATGGAAAAAAAAAAGGCGAAAAAATGATGGGCTTTTCAAATGAGCATACTGCAGTAAGAACGCAAAATCGGATCGGATCTCGCGCATCCTCCGACGACGTGCGTACTTGATATCGCGGCTTCTGGCTCTCGATAATATTAGAGACTAATTCACAACTCGTTCAGACGCATGAAAAACAAGAATGAGCGTTTGCTAATGTTGTTTTAATTAAGTAGGCGGTTAGTGGAAAGAAGTTGTAGCTGCAAACATCGCGTTTGCCTACTCTCTCGTTCGTTCAAACTCTGGCCATCGTCTTTTTCTATTTCGAGAGGTGGCACGACATGTGCCCCTCGTATGTGCAGACGCGATGGACGATTTCGCGTGACTAATCGCCATCCTCTCGGGAGCATCTCTTCATTTTTTTTCTTCACATGCTCATGAGCGGACAGAGTAAGCAAAGAGTTGTTCTCCGCGGGGTACTGGTTTGTTTTGCCACTCTCGTCTCTGTGTTTTTGTGCTGCGAGCACGGGAGAAATCTCGAGTTAAAAGTTGGAGAAAACTGAAAAATTCTCGGGAGCATTTTGGTCCTTCGGGTGATTGGGTAACGCGCTGCTTTTCCAGGCATCGCAGCGGCCAACGCCGGAATCACGACTCATTTAGTAGTCGCACCGTACACAAAAACGTTACCGACATCTGTGTCATTTTTTATTCGACGAATCATTATATTTTAAAGAGAATTGTTTTCAATTAATTTCCAAAATAGTGGACGCATCAAGATTGACACATTTTTCGAGCCGCGAAACATTTCGATTTTTATGCATGAAGTTTTTACTTATCCCCCCACCGCCCTGGAGCTATGAATAGAATCAGCGAGAGGGCGTCTTCGAGATTCCATCCGAATGGAAGAATTTACGACTTGTCCATTAATCAAGGGTTTAATGTTTGACAATGTGAATATACGGCAGGGGAGTGGGAGAACGTGTACTTAATTAAGCATCGCGGTACATGTGGACTACCACCGGGAGCACTCGCTCGTTGCGCAATTTCTCCTCGAATAAGCTAATAAGTGGACGTTAGTCCGGGAGAAATTATTAGCCGTCAGAAATTTATTGCTTTGCATTATAGCGTGGTGCGTTCCGGTCGAAAAAGGATGCATGCTGGCAAGAGATCAGGCTCCAGCGATGATTCGAGGATGATGAGTCTTAGTTTCGCAGGCATTTGCCTGGACGTGCGCGAACGCACCGTCAGCGGCATCCCGATTAATTTTATCGAAGCTGAACGTTCCCGATGATAAATGATGAGGTAAAAACATTGTTGTGGGTGAGGTAGACAGGACGGATTCCCATGGTGGCTCGAGTGGAAACCTTTTTTTCGATTGCGTCGGTAACTTATCACGCGAGAGAGATGCTAAGTTGCCGACGTGGCGTCTATTTCCAGTCGGTAAAATCATTTCCTCGGAAATTGGAGCGCATTCAGAAAATTTCTAACGTATCCTGCGGAGCAAAAATCAAATTTGGCATTATCGTCGAACAACAACGGACTCATTGACGTGAACATATCGACCGTCGGTAATTTTTCTGATCCGCGACAACCAAAACAGCCCTCGGCTCTGATGCTCTTCTCCTATTTTGTACTCTACGTACGAATAATTGATCCAGTTGCTACGTCAAATAGAAGAAGCAACTGGATACGGTATCTGCTGGGATGACCTTAATGACGAAAAAAATTCAGATCTTCCGTTTGAATCCACCGTTCCAAGACTCATCGATATAAAGTTGGCAGAAATTTGTGGTCTCGTGTGTAACGAGTCTCATTTAAGCAAACACGCACAGACGCCGAGTCCCACTGTCCAGTCCGGTCTCTTTCTTTATCGTTGGAATGTTAAAAGGCCACCTCTTCGTCAACTTAAATTTATACGAATTAAAACGGTGCGGGGCCGTAGAGACTGCGACTCTCTTAAGATAAGACGGCTTGTTGCAAACCGGACTGTGCTCCGGAGCAACGGCTCTTGGTCTCTCCTCGTTTTACCTGATCGCCTTTTCTCTATCCCGAGTCGAGGCTTTGCTCTCTCTCACACTCAACAGCTCGCATAGCCCTGGCGCGATTTTCTTTCTTGCTCTCGCGGACTCTCGTGCGCTTGTTCACAGACTCGAATGCCCCTTCGCACGATGCCCCGCGTGCTCGAGGTTTGCTTTATGCGGACACTTTATGCCCCCGATTGCGAACGACACCGGAACCCTCTCAAGCCAATACCGATCGGCCGGATCCCCCTTTACCAATCACAACACAACCAACAAAACAACGTTTAATTTAGGGTTCCACGAAGCATCGCTATTCTCTTGCTCCTTGCCGAGCAGATAGTCCCATCAACAAATCCAACGGCATCGCCGCAACACAATTCTCGCACCGCCTTCGTAAAACGTTTAGTAATCCCGTTACCCGTTCGCTCAGCTTCTTGTCTCCTCCCTTCTCCTCGAGAATGTTTCATTGTATTTTGCGCTCAACTCGCCCCTCGCCGCGCACTCATTGACCCTCAGCAAAATGGTAATCCCCGGTTTAGTGAAATTTTCAAAAAATCAACGTAATTACGTTTTTCTCGCTCGCCAGACGAGAGACGTTCAGCCTCCGCGCGCGAGTAATGGCTCGTTTCTCAAGACACAAAAAATGCACGAATTATCATTTCTACGAGGAGAATACAAAATAATCGTTACCGAACGGTGGGATGAGGCTGTTTATCGAAATGTTGGCATTGTGAGTTCCGCGTGTATAAAAAAAAGTGTAGGAGCAGAGAGGAAAAAGCTGTTGGGGCGAGAGCTCGGTCTGAGCTGTTTAAAGAAAAACGATAACTTGACTTTTATATTCCGTATATTTTGCTTGTTCGGATAATTGTTGGCATGATTCGTTGGCAAGCGCGCGGTCTAGCGTAGTTTATTACTGTGGCATATGCGAATATGCGCTCTACAGTGTAATAACACAGCGCGTATATGTATGGATGCGGCGGCGGCGGCGGCGGCGGCGGCGGCGGCGGCGGCGGCGGCGCGTTTGCGAGACTCTCGGATAATACACAATTGGCAACATGTACGGGCGTACGGGGCTATATGGAGAATATAAAACAAGGAGAAAAGAAAAAAGAAAAGAATAAAATAAGCATTACGTAGGATACCTACCGCTCTATCTGGCTGTCTTGCCTGCTCCTCGCGCGAGCCCCTTCTCGTTTTCTTGGTTTCTCCGGCGATGTGGAGCCTCGCGAGCAGCAGGAGAACCGAGTTCGAGGAGGAGGAGGAGGAGGGCTCTCTATCGGTCTGGCTGTGGCTCTATCTCTTCGCCGACGGATTTCGATTTAAACGTTCGGTTGAAAAGGGCTGAATGCGATTTAGGTTTGATTGCAGACTCGGGGGGTTCAAAAGTCATCGGTAGAAATGAATATCGAGTGGGTATATCCGTGTCTGGCTCTGTATACATATGTAAATACAGACTGACAGTGTATAAGCGGAGAATAAATGGAAGGAATCGGTATTATGGATAATGATAGAGCTCCGGCCAATGTCTCCGCTGGCAAAAACGTCCGCGTATCAACTGGACAATATTCTCTGCTTTTATAGCCTCCATCGTAATTCGAAGCTATAAATCTGAATGGTGCATGACCAACGCGCAAAAATGCCAAGCATAACGATCTCGTGGGAAATGAATTTAAAAGAGTGCCTCGCTGCATTTCGGCTTTACAATTATTCCCCAATGAGAATTGTGTTTTTTTGTTTTTTTTTTTTCATAATGAACCGGCTTATTCGCTTCAACACATGCACGAATCCATTTGACTGATTACCAACATGCACCATATATCTCTTAACAATATTCTTTCATCACACGGCATTATCCGGAGCTTTTGCATCTCGCTCCGCCGCCCCGCGCGTCCGTGTGTGTCTTTATTTCGCCCTCTCGTATGCCACTATGTACATGCCGATGCGCTGCTGTACGCAGCGCGCAGGAATCCTTTGCTTTCGCGGATACAATCCCATGTTCCAAGATGGCCGCCAATGCTGCACTGGCTGCTCGGGGAGGCTGGCTCAGAAAAAACGATGAGCGTAATAACGTAGTATCGCTAATGGTCGGGCAATTTCAGCGGATCCGAATGCGCCACGCTTTCCTTCCTTTACTCCTCTTTCCTCCCTTTTCTTCCTTTTTCGCTCCATCCGATTTTGTGCTTCATTTTTGTTGCTCCTTTCTTTCCACTCGACCGAACTCACCTTCCCTCTCGCGTATCTCCGCCCCCCGCCGCTCTGTACCGCGATCTATTCCGGCGCGTATCGCCTAGACCGAAAAGCCTCTAAATGCGCGCTCCGGTCGCAAAACTTAAACGCTCCTAAATGGCACTGACGTGCCGCGCGTGTCCTCCTTTTTTTTCTCCAACATTTTATCTTTGCCCTTTCCTCCGTCTAGCCTGCTCGATCGGGAACAATCTCTCGCTTGGAAATTGTCTCGACGACAGGATATTGTTTCTTCGGGAGACGATGATCGTCCGGCGACCGAAAATCGGTCTCCGCGCGGAGACACGTTTAAATACGGCAATCTTCGATAATCCACGAAATTCGTCCCACCGCAACAGACGAAACGTGGATCAGCCATTAATGCTCGCGGAGTACTCGATGTCGGAGCGATCCAGTGAAAAGTGACAAGATCGGAGGTACTTTTCGATCGATCCACTTTGAGAATTCGCGCTCGAAAATTCGGAGAATCTTTCGCCGCGACGTTTGGCCGCACTTTTCGATTTTGGCTTCGCGCGTTTCGAAAAAACCCAACGACACGGACAAAAAGCCTCGCGCCTCTGCGGTCGAGAATTCGGTCGTTGGAGAATCTCGACGAAGAACCTGCTCGTGGGTCAAACGATATTTTAGGAACTAGTCGGTTATTCCGGAAAGCCGCGCTTATATAATCACAGAAAAGAATAATTCTATAGCCGCGGACTTAGGAGCTGCAGCTACGATGGGAGGGACAGATGTTCCGGAAAACGATTTGGAAAGACGGAAATTTGGGCTCGTCGGCCTTGCCGCGTCTCTTCCGGACTCGCGATCGCTTTAATCTTCTTTCCTTAAATGTTTCTCTGTAATGCTGGTGGAAAAAGGTTTCTTCACGCGCGATCTCTTTCCATAAAGTCATCGCACGAACAACCTGCTGCTCGATTCGTGACATCTGGGTGGCTCCGAAAATACGGTCAACGCGATCAGGTGCGTCGCTCCTCTCTCTCTCGCTCGCTAATATCCCGAAAATTGAGATATTCTTGGCAGCAGAGTATTTGGGTCATTTAACGTCCAATTACGAAGCCATTGATCAACCGCGCGACTCTGATCCCTGGCAAACACGACTTTAACGATCCCCGAGTCATTATTCTGCCCGAATTCGTTGCGCTGCTTTTTCGGGGTTGCGTAAATTATCCCCTGTACGTGCGTTGCGTTTACCGCCCGGATGACAGGAGACTGCAGAGAATCTCGTCCACGGGACAAATTAGTCCTCCGGGCCAGGACAATGTCCCGGAGTCGAAAAGTTTGGAGGAAACACGAGGACGAGCCGGCGGAAATAAATGGTCAATCATTGTTCGCTCAATATTGCAGATTCTTCGTCACTCGGTGTTCATTTTTAATCGAGCACGAAGCCTCGTACATTGGCAAAGTGGGCTGTGCTCAAATGTTGAGAAATAAATGTTGGATGTTGTTGGCACGATCCTCTTTGGCGTTAGTCGTTGAACCGCAGTGGCCAATCTATTGCCTCGTTCGAATAATTAATGGCTTACAAATTCGCTGGATGTTCTTTGAGGCTTTTCACGCTGTTCGAACATTTATTGGCCGTGTGTCTCTCGGCTCGCGCGTATATCGTGATCCTCGAGCCGAAAACGAAAAGAAAAAGAGGGAAGGTTCGGGAAAAGGGAGAATAAAGAATAAGGAGAAGAGAGAGAGAGAGAGAGGGAGGGAGGGAGATGTACGCGAAGAGGAGTTACAAGTATTAGTGGTTCGGTCCATCCTCACGTGGCTCTTTGTACTCGCCGCCTGCTTTTCGCCATGCAAACACGTTCGATGCTTTCAGCTTTTTTCTCATGTTGCTGCTGCATCCTCGACGATTCACCTTTCGCGCTTTTACCACGCTCATAACAAATCAGCCTGAAAAATATTCCCGAGCTTCGACTCTTCGGGGCTTATTAGCCGCCACAATTGCCTTTTTTATCGTTTCAGGCGCCATCTTTATTCTGCTCAACGACAGAGTATCGCGCTGCGTGAAAATACAAATTGGGGAATACATTTTTTTCATTGGTAATCCTTCGCGGATCGTGTCATTCTTGTATCTCACGGATTTGGAGGAAAAAAAAACTGAAATACTTTCCGCTTGGGTCAAAAAGACCCATATGATCCGCGTAAGGGTCAAGTATTTCAATTATTTTCTTGTAAATTGAGTTGATTACAATTTCCTCAATGTTCAATTATCGCATTTCATCGGTTGTTTTGCGATATCGTATATGACGCAAATTGCGGATGGAGACGAAAAGTAGGCGTTGCGAAAAAAAAAACAAGTTGGCAGATCGCTGTCAGAAGAAAATGTAATGAACGGGGTAGCAACTCGGTAGTTTGTACCGCGGCCACGAGAAATAATTGCTTCGATACGTGACGTGAATATTTTGTTTTTTTTTTTTTTTTCTTTCATTTCTCCGGATTATTTATATCCCGAGCTGAAAGCAGCTCCGACTTTTCCACCATTTTTACGATCGCATCCCGCTTGCTCAAATAAATTCAATTTCTCACATATCGCGAAATTGGCTCTGCGGTCACCGGATTCTTCTCGTAAGAGCATCCAGTCCGAACCACATACGCGTGCGTGTCCATGTCTCTCCATTGCATTGACGCAATTTTGCTCGTTGCATCAGCAACCGACGATATTCATCAGTTTCGATAAATGAAAATTGCTCAATCTTATTATTACTGTTACTTCTCAATATGCAAAAAGTGCAGCTGTTTCGCCATATTTACTGCCAAAAGTCAATTTTATCCGAATACTCCATCTTTTTGAATAATTTCATTAATAAATTTGATTATTCATCCGTACTCGATCTTTTTTCATAATTTTATTCAAAAATTTAACTATTAATTTTTACTCGATTTTTTACAATCGATTGAAAAAAATTTCTATTAATATTATTACTCCATCTTTTCGAATAATTTTATTCATTTCTATTTTTATTTTATTTTATATTTTATTTTTCATTCTTTTTGAATAATTTTATTAAAAAATTTAACTATTAATTTTACTATTCGCTCATGTGAATAACTTTATTCGCACATTCGGCGGCTATTATTTCGCCCTGAAGGAAAATTAGCATAAAATAACCTCGACGAATAATTTAACCCTTAAGGCGATGCCATTGTCTTTGAGAACAGCTCTACAGACTGGCTTGATTTTCGAGAACGTATAAATTAATTCTTGGCTCGTGTATTTGAGCGCGAATGACGAATCGAACAACAATTTGGGTCATGTTAATTATTTTATTCCGGATTCAACGCAGTCGCTATGCACTTTTCGACGATGCATTTCGCTCAAGGACCAAGCGGATAGGATGTGGAAATAATAATGTTGAGGCGCTTGTCTCGCTTGCTCGAGGACAACGAGCATTCCCCCGGTTCTCTCTTTCGGTCATGAATCTTTCATGGCACAATTTTCCTCTGGTCCTTCGCCCAGAAATCCAGTAATCAACTCGAGACCGAAAAATGCAAAATTTTGGCTTGTGAAAAATGATTTTTCGGGGTGTGCGGCGATTATTTTGGAATTTTCGTTGAAAAAGCATTGGCGAACGATTGCTGGTGCGGGCATAATTGCGACTTTTCAATCATCGGGCGATCCGATAAATCACAAAAACGCATCATATAATGCAATTCCCCGTTCGTTTTCGTGTTGTCCAGGGCGACGAACCATTCCCGCAAATTTGTAAATTCATTGCGACAACGTTCGCGGATTTGAATGTGGAACGCGGACTACGAATCACGATTATATTATTCAACGCCAAATAAATAATGCACTTCGTATCCTGCTGTTTAAATTTACAAACAGCCTGTACAATTAGCGGGTCATTCGATATTTAACTCGGCAGCTGAAAATGAACCGAACGTAGTCGAGATTAAAAAAAAAAAATAAAAAAAAATAAAAAAAGAGGAAGAAAAAAAATGGATAATAGATGGATTCCCTCTTGATCGTAGATTGTCTGGCGGATAATCGGATTTGATAAAAAGAGGTTGGCAATGAAGGAGAGCCAAGTGGGCCATTGGTTGCGAGCAGAGAACGGAAAGAAGAATTTAATTTCTACATAACAAAGGATCAATCCACCCACGACGCGTTTATATATGGAGCAAGTTGCGCCACGACCACTGGAATTACGCAATGTGAAGGAAGCAGAAACGGGCGTCGCGGATAAAGAAAGAAAGCGAGTGGAATCCCAGTACAGCAATCCAATATCCATTCTCCGAACGATTCCGCGGCCAACGAGCCGCTCGTCCATTTCAAATTCGTTTACTTACCTCGTCCATTCCTGCTCACCGCTAACAAAATATAGTCTCTGTGTACGATCAACACTATATACACAGAGACCGAGAAGCTTTGCCTTGTACATCGAGCTCTGCGGGACGAGGATGATGGAACAAAAGCGCAAGCGCACTGCTTTCATCCGATTATTCTGCGGCGATTCCAAGCCACCAATCTTGGCCTTTTTTTTTTTCTTTCAATTACGTCACTTGAGGACGTTGTATGCTAAATTTTCTATCGATAGAATTTCTTCAAATTTCCACCACGTAAAGAGACGTGTGACTAAAGACTTTTATTTATAAAAATCACAATTTTCAATAATTTCTCATAAGAGCGCGTATTAAAAGTTGCTATTTTCAACATTTAATATTTCGATTTCTAATTGGTAGAGCTTTTTAAAACTTTGCATACATTTTTATGCAACATCGAAGAAGCTTCATTTATTTTTTCAAAAAAATCGGTCGAAAAATTTTATCGAGATTTTGCTTATTATATAAAAAATACAAATTACCTCAGACGATCTTGAATTCAGAGTACGATGTTCTTTAGTCAATTGGTAACAACTTTTTTCAATCATCTTAGGCTCGCAAACGATTTTGTATGTAAGAAAAAATGAAAAGAAAAATTCAGATGTGATCGTCGCCATAGAACGTGCTTAATATTCCGCGATTAAAAATGATTGAGAAACAATTGCTTAGCAGCACTCGATCGAAATGCAACGAAACAGCAACGACAAATAAATTGTCGACTCCATTCGGGCGATAATGAGGCGAAAATTTGTCACAAGAATGACGCGAGGTCGCTCGCTCTTCGACGTCGCGGAGCTTGAAAATCGAACGCCCAGCAAAAACTTGGTGGAGATTTCCGAATGTGAAAAAAATAAGAGAAAACTTGAGGCACATTGACGAAAGCGTGGTGGTGTGTTAGCTCGGATTCGGATTGGTCGGACGAGGTTCGAACGGAATGGGCGGAGCAAACGTAATGAGTTTCTAGCTCGGTACCGCGGGCTTGGCTCTTGGTTCTACGGCAGCAGCAGCAGCAGGGCAAACCCGGTGCTCGGACACTCAATCCCCCGCTTTATATATCGTACATATGAGCGAGTGCGCGGATGTGTGCATGCTGAAGCGAGTATAACGAGGCGTAATTCTTACTGGACGGGTTCGAGTGCCTTGACGTTTAGTTCGGCCCTCATTCGTCGTCCGACACACACAGACACGAGGAGAAGCAAAAAAAGCGTCCTGACGCGAGTTGTCATGACATGGAATTCCACGTCAAGCATAAAAACTAAATATCCCAATAGATAAAAATAATTGGCAGGTTGAATGAACCACGTGGGCTCCGCGATTCGTCGAGCGATTATTTGATTGAGAGATAAACGAGGCCGCGCTCAAGTACCCGAGGATAAGGGGATCATAATTATTCTCTAATTACGCTCTTCTCGGCTAATGATTGTCATAGTTTTCGATAGACCATTATCCTCGCGATAATGATGATTATTTTAGTTGAAATGTGAAGACAAGTTCGTATTGGACGTTCAACGAGCGTAACGCCTGTCCCGCCGGCTTGACATATTATAAAAATGGTGTTGTTAGATTCGCCTGCTGCCGGATGTTTCAAAGCCACCGAGACGGTACAGCCATTTCTTTCGACTATGAGATACTTATTTCCCGTCACATGCTGCTTTCTATATCGATCCTTGAAACTTGACAAGGGTCATTATACAGGAAACAATGTTGACATAGGGAAAATTCGAAATTATCAGAATTTGATGAAATTTGTCGAGCAAACTCTTTGGAATTAATATTAACGTAAAAAATTTTCAAGATTTTTCTTCTACATAGTTTTCGAGCTATTGGATGCCAGAGTTCGACAACTATGTGGATGAAAATTTGAAAAAAATTTGTGTCATCCTATTTGATGCTGAAGAATAATAAAATAAATGTTATTGAAGGACCTGAGTATCGCGAGACGTGCGTGCGTGTGCGGTATGGGAGAGAGAAATGCGCCAAAGGTCGAGGGAGGCCTAATCGCGCGCGTTATAGCTCGAGCAGAGCGGATGCCAGAAGGAGAGAAAGAAAGAAAGAAGAAAGGGCGTCGCGAGTTTAGCTGGCCACAGGGCCAAAACGCCATCTTGCTTTCTGGTCACGTACAATCGTGAAACAAAGGAAGATCGAGACAATAGAGAAAGGGAGGGGGCAGCGAATGAAGCTGGTGGGATAGAGCGCGAGTGGAATACGCGCTCGCCTCAATATTTAATCCCTCATTATTGGGGCCGTGCGCTCTCGAGCTTTTGAGACAATTGGCAGTTTTAGTGGCCAATAACGTCTCGGCCGCCGCATGGGAGCTTCGCGGCTACGATTCTCCATGTCTACATGTGTTTTTGTATTTTTGTCTCGTCGTCATAGCCGCAATCCGGTCCACGAGCCTCCTCTCCTCCTGGGACGCGGATAAATTTTCGTCTCAAGAAAAAAAAATACACACACTTTTTGCTCACAAATGTCCGGAGAGCGTTGCATGGGGTTGAAAAAAAAACTGTCTTGTTTATTGGGAGCTGGATACTGCCGCTTCGGTGTCTCAATAAAAATATTTGGTAACTATTTACAATCGCGGCCTTTGCAGAAAATGCCTCGAATAATTCCAAGAAATATTTTTTATTTTTCTCAAATAACGAGGTCAATTTTTAATACATATAAAATGACATGTTCATTAAGTTCAAATAAAATTTCTATTTATTTGAACATATATAATTTCAAATGAAATTATTTGAAACAAATAAATGAATGGAAATTTTAATTAATTTCTTTCAGTTAAATAAATTTTATTGATTCCGATGAGTATTTTTTCTGGGTGTATAGCGAATCCATTTGGACGAGATAAACGGAAATTTATCAGCGCGATCTTTGCCAGAGAAAATATGGACGCGGGTGGTACTTTATTTTGCCACTTTTTGGCGCACAGCTCGCCCGATCCGGGACGCGGAAAAACCGGAAGTGAAATTGGCTCCGGAGGCATTGGAGGAAGAGAAACGTCGAGAGATAAATAGAGGCGCGAGGGAAATGGAAGAATTGACGATATGAGAAGCAGCAGAGAGGGTGAAGAGTTACTCACCGACACAAATGAAATTAGAGTTGCCACCGGTCCAGGGACCCGGAGCCTGCAATGTTCCTCGCTGTTTCACTGGCCGTGGTTATTCGTTTAAAGTGTGTGTGTGTGTGTGTGTGTGTTGGAGCAGGTCGAGTATGTGCGTAGCTGTTGAAAAATCACTGCGTTCTGGGCAACGAAACTACGGTCGCGATGTGAGGCGCGGGTGGGAGCGAGAGACCAGAGCGAGGCAAGACATTATGATCGAGTACGGGACATTGCCGACTGTAATGAAAACATGGCCGCCATCCGGTCGTACCTCGGGCGAACCTGGTTAAGCCTCTGATTCCCGTTGACTTAAATATTTGTGTTGTTTCTCTTGTTTCGCCACTCGCACATACACACGAACGAGCTTCGCCGCACGTTGCTTCGTATCTTTGCTAGATTTTCTGCACTCGAATATATATTTTGAAGCTTCAAAAACTTTGCTCATTGTGGGCGAGCTATTTATTTTCCTACTCGCAACAAATAAGACGCCCAAACCTTTGGAGCTATTTGTTTTAAAATCCCATCATCAACTTTGCCAACAACGCAGCCGCGAGAACTTCTTACCAGAGGATTTTGTTGTATAATTCATTTGAGGACGTTGTATGGCGCGCGTCAATTCGAAATTTTTCTCTTCAATTTTTTTTTACTAGTTTGAAAGCCTAAGATCATTGAAAAAAGTTGTGACGAATTGACTAGAGAACGACATACTCTAAATTCAAGATCGTCCGAGATAATATTTATTTTTTATATAATAGTCAAAATTTCGATGAAATTTCACGGCCGATTTGTTTTTTTTTTTAATTAATGAAGCTTCTTCGATGTCACATAAAAGCTTATGCAAAGCTCGAAGGAGCTTCACCATTTAGAAATCGAAATATTTAATACTAAAAATTGCAAATTTTAACACGCGTTCTTATGACAAATTACTGAAAATTGTGATTTAAATAAATAATTATCTCGAGGTCTTTAAATTGTTTTGTATTCAGAAATTGGTACGGCTGTCATGATATTCGTGGTTTTTGAGTAAAGCCCAGAATATTTATTATACGAGATAAGATTTTTGATGGGGATGGTACTCGAGGGAAGAGAGAGCCACATAGAGTTTAGATGGGGGTGAAAAATCACCGAGCCCGAAGCCATTCATCCATTATTAAATCGATAAAAAGCATCGCGCGCTCGGGCAGTCCGCGTATAAGCAGCAAAGGAGCAGTACGTTTTTTCCTATACTGGTGGTGGTGGTGGTGGTGGTGGTTGCATTGTTAAGGTCCCTAGCCAATAGGCCTCAACCGGCGTGGCGGTTTTGTGCGGCATCGGGCATCTCTCCGCCCACGCGGGCACTTTATACACACATGCGATAAGTTGGTATTGTGGTTCGATAACTTTCGGCCCTTTTGGCCGCGATTTCATGATACACAGGGGGCAAGAAAATCCCGCGACCAAGAGGAGCCTCCTCGGCCTCGGCAATGTCTGAACAACGAATAAGGGCTCCGCACATGTTACTGCTCCAATTTATTTATACTAATAGCATCAATCGCACTGGCACATTTTATATAGCGAAATTATTCTTGGCGTAAAAATAGAAAAAACTTGGTGCGCTTGTTGGGATGAGAGCAATTCCCACTTTCCTTTCGCCCGAACCAATAAATTACCGGTCAAGACTTCACGACGAGAAGGCCAATAAAAAAAACATTCGAAATCTAGATTAAGACACGAGGGCATCGCCGATTGGCATTGCTCCATGGGGATTTCATCTTTTTACGGATGGATTACAGTGATTGACGCCACAGAGTAAATCACCTTAAATAAACATGTCGGAGTGATGGAAAAAAAAAATCACAGTTTTCATCGATCCAACATTTATTTATTTGCCATGAAAAATAAAGTGGAAGACGCAAAAAGGAACAATTTGCAGCGTTTTGTCTATTTCCATTTGTTTACATAATTTTGACAATTTGTTCGATTTAATTTTTATGATTCTTCGAATTTTACGAAAAATCATCAAAATTAAACCCTTCGACCGATATTCTCCAAATTCAATATTAACCTTTCTTCTGTGATACTCTGTTCATAAAAATGGAATGAGCAACAAATCTGGCAATTTGCGGAAATTAGAGCGTCTACAGACTTTTTTTGGAAACTTTGAAATGATGTACAATTCGTATTTTCCTAGCGATTCCAACAAAATTCTCAGAGAATAAAGAGCTCGTATGGATTAACATCTGTGCAAAACGGGAGCCCTGTAGCTAAAATCGTTCTCGAGTTATAAACGTTTGAATCTTACAGTCCCATAACAAACACACACACCCACATCCGGATATTTTTTCTAGATATGATTTTTCCATGTTTTGGGACATTTTAAGCACATAGACATTGAAATGTGGAAAAAAAAAGATTTCACCGTCACACAGCTCTTTCTATGAGGAAGCAAAAAGCTGAGAAGACGTTTTGTTTAGATGCTCGTTGGAATAATCCCGGAAAAAAGTGAGCACTCAATCTTTTGATTGATCAACAGGCAGTTTGTGCTCGCAGACACTGGCAAAAGAAAAAAAAAAACAGGGAACGTAATATCTACATCCTAAAATAAAAGAAAATTTAATTCTGAAGAACAAGAGGAAGTTGTTCGCTTCTCGAGAGCTGCCAGCACTTTTCCCGAGGAATTAATTTCCCCACTGCGCCCAGCGCTATCAAAAGGAACTCTCAATCGTTATCCTCTCGCCGTTTCTTCTTCCTCTCTACCTCCACGGATAATTGCCTTTTTTCTCCTCAAATTTAATTCCCCTCCAGATGACGCCCGTTTCTTCATTTTATGTCATCTTCATTTTTTTTCCCCATCTCTTACTACGCTTTTTCTCTCCCATAACCCTCGGAATTGTTTCCCTCATAGCAATCGGAGCTTAAGACCTCAATGACTCAATTCTAAACAGACTTCTCGATCGCCACACGAGCCTCAAATTCGTCGTCGACACATTCAAAATAATTCGACGGTAAAATCGACATTTTTCGTTTATTTAATTTTCAATTAATTCTCCAATTTGCAGGAACGAAATGTTGCCATTTTTCTGTCGAGCACGATTGGAAGTTTCCGCAGAATCTGGTTGAAAAAAAAAAAAAAAATGGTAAATGCAAAGTGTGGAGTAAAAAAAATATTGTGCGGGAGGAGGTCGAGCGCGAGTTGAGCGACTCGGTTGAAAAGTGCTCTGGCTTTTGGTAGCAAAAGGAACGAGCATAAATAATCAGTGCTCTCGAGTTACGACGAAATTAATCCGTCTGGGTAAATTTACGGCTCGACGCGGGTACGACCTGGGATTCCCCAGCCGGCAATTCCTCTTTTCTCGAGCGCGCGAATCAGTCGGGAGTCTGTGTATAGCTCTCGGGAATTTGCGAACAACGCGCGGGCTGAGCAGCATTTTTTCACCAACTCGGGAGAGACGCGAGCGCTGAGAAGTTCGCCCTGAAACGGCGAGACATCATAATTAATTAAGCCCTTGATAAGCTATTATTCCGATGTCGGTTTGGGGTTTCGCCAAGACTAAAAAAAAAAATACCTCAAATAATGGTCAGGTGTAATTCAGTTTATTCAATTAAGAAATTTATATCAATAAATGTATTTATTAATATAAATATATATAAATATAATATATATATATTATATTTATATATATATTGGCCGGAGAGCCAATTGGGCCGAGGCAAGTAGGATGGATAGAGAAATCAGGAAATATGGCCAAGTCCCACAGGAACAGCGGAGCTCTCAGCAGGGGGTGCGAGTCCTCAACTTAATAGAAATATAATAGATTAAGTCTGTCAGCTGCGTGTGTGTATGTGGATGTGTGTGAATGGCGAGGGTCTATTGGCCTAATTCTATGGGCCGAGAGAATAAAGCGAGCGAGCAAGGACGAAAAAAGGGACGAGGATCGAACGCACCCTCCATGGGCGACGGTTCAACCTGCGACAAATAAATCAAACACCAATACGCTAAGTGGTTACGTATTCGACGTTAACCAGACTCGTGCAACGGGATGCTTGCTCGTAGATAGAAATTCTGTATCTCATTCTCTCTGCGCGTCCTATCCGTCCCGTGATTAAATTCTATTTAATTTTCCTACTGCAGGAAAGTCAATCGTTGTCTATAAACTTACGATTCTCCTGCGGTTCGCGTCCTCGGGGGAACAATTTAATGTGTGACTCTTCGTTATGCGACGTTCGATGAAAATCTTCCTTCGCTTCTTCATAGCGGAAGCTATGTGACGGTGAAATCTTTTTTTTTTCACATTTCAATGTCAGCGTGCTTGAAATCTTCCAAAACATCGAAAAATCATATCTAGAAAAAATGTCCGGATGTGTGTATGTGTGTTTGTTATGGCACTGTAAAATTCAAACGTTCATAACTCGAGAACGGTTTGAGCCGCAAGGCTGTCGTTTTGCACAGATCTTCATCCATACGAGCTTTTGATTCTCTGAGAATTTTGTTGGAATCGCTAGGAAAATACGAATTGTACATCATTTTGAAGTTTCCAAAAAAGGCTGACGACGCTTTAATTTCCGCAAATTTTTAGATTTATTGCTCATTTTTTTCCAAAAATAGAGTATCATAATAGGAAGGCTGGTATTGAATTTGGAAAATATCGGTCGGACGTTTTTAATTTTATGATCTTTCGAACTTAACGAAAATGTGAGATTTTTTAGAAATCGTCCAACCGCATTAATTTCTGCAATTTTGAAAAATATTGTGTCAAAGTTTATATTTCCTCTCTACGTTCTATTTTTCTTTTTTGCCATCGAAAAAAAAAAAAAAAAAAAAAAACAGAAGGGAAGGCTGACGATACTCCCGAAGGTTATTTTTCGCCTGGTGAAAAATCAATTCGACTAGAAGCTCATGCATATAGATCAATGAGATTCTTTGGATTGTATCATTGAATCGAAAAAACGATATACTTAAGCGATGGTAGACGAAGACTCTGAATAAATGTGTATAGGGTGTGTATATGTAGATGGTAGATATATATAAATTCATGTTGAATCGAAGGAGAATTGAAAAGGTAGCAAGGGAGAAAAGCGAACACGGGAGGGGAGGCTGTTGGCTCCAGCAGAAGGAAACAATAGAAAAGCGTAGCGGTGTAATAAACTCGTCGGCAGGACAGAATACAGATCGGAAGTCCGCCGGCTAACCGAGTTATCGCGCCGTCAAGACTACAGCTCCGAAAGCCCACCGAACAGCGATATATATAACGGCAATGCGGGAACATCCGTTTACCTTTTGTTTTTTTTTTCCTCTTTGACCTATTCTCCATCTTTTTTTAACTCTCGTACATTCTCCCTATCGCAAAAAAAACTCTCTCGATGGATAAATATTTGACGTCGTATCACCAGCGACGAGAAATATGTTTGGCTATAAAATCATATGCGGTGAGCACTTTTGCCAAACCTTTATTCTGGATGATGAATTCCTGGAAATTATGAAATTTAAGGATGTTGCATAGCGACGGTCAATTATACATTTTTCTTTTCAGCTTTTCTTACATACTATATGCTTGGCGAGTCCAAGTTAGTGGAAAAAAGTTGTTACTAATTGACTAAAGAATAACATACTCTCAATTCAAGATCTTCCGAGATAATGATGTTACGAAAAAGCGTATGCAAAGTTTTAGGAACCCTTACCATTCCGAAATCGGAATATTTAATGTTGAAAATTGCACATTTTAACAGGCACTCCTATGAGAAATTACTGATTGCATCGTCTCTCTATGTGGTACAAATTTGAAGAAATTCTTGCAGTAAAAAATGTATCATACTTATCGTGCTTATTAGTTTGAAAAAAAAATGAAATTTCTGATTGATTTTGCAGGATTTGTACGAAGGTCACGAGAAGGACGGGGACGAGGAGTTTATTCGGTGGCTTATCACTCAGCTCGAATACATAGGTAACTGAATGATGCAAGTGATAAATGTCGGTGGGCAAGGGTAGTTTCTTTGGTAAAGGTTCGATCTCGTGCACAAGCACACCTGAAGGATACCCAGAGGTATCTCACACGCAAACATAGATTTTAGACTGGAGCTGTGGTGGCGTTACCGAGTCGGAGGAATCCCTCAGGGCGATCCAAGAACGTGGCTTCTGCGTGGACATATATAGATCGGAGTTTTCTGGGCATCGTGTCACCAGAGACTGTATACACGATCAGAGCAGCATCTTCCATTCCAGCGGGCCGCGCGGGGCAAAGCATGCCACGAGTTTAAAGTTTCTTCGACGAAGAGATTCGCGAACGATAAACCACGAGGGAGACCAACTTGGCTCTTGGTTTTCTTGCCAATCCGAGCTCTTCGTATAGAAAATCTCTCGAGACTGTGGCTGCTCTCCTACCACGAGCTTATATCGATATATAAGCTCCGGCTACTCCGGAGCCAGCGAGACAGTTTATCGTGTCAACTATTTTATCTTTCTGTCCTCCCATTTTGATTCCTTCCATTTTTAAAACCGTATACGATATGCCACCGATTCACCGAATTTAAACCCGAGCCAGCGGCTCCATTTTAAAATTTCCGTGACAATTTTACGCTCCAACTGAAAAAAAAACGAAATTTTTTTCGCTCCTTCACTCCTGTGGAAGATTCACTGTGAAATTTTCCAGGGAAGACAACCTGACAAAGTTTTTGCAGGTCTCTTTGGCAAAGCATCACATCAGAACTCGGAGCATCCTCGAGCCGTTGCTGTAAGTCCACGGAACCGCATGACTGATGAAGATCGTACAAGGATCAGAGCTCTGGAACGTTATTCACATGAGACACGTTGTGATTCCAGCGCAAAAGAGTTTGGGCTAAAATTTAAAGTACGAGAGCACGGATCTCATGTTAGATTCTCACTCGAGCTCGAAGGTTGAGTTTTAATGAGAGTTGAAAACGTTTATTCCAGAAAGCTGTTGTAGACGTGGACGGATAGATAGAAGGGGGGAGGGGGACTGAGTGTATACGAGGCGAGAGCACGACTATTATATTAGCAGCATGGAAAAAAGAGATTTAACGTCGACCGGAGGTCGCTACTTTCACACATTATGCGTCTGGATGTAGGTTAATCTTTGCAACTCTTCGGTACGCGTTCACGGGCTGCTTACCCGCGCCCATCCGCGTGGGAGTTTGCCTCGATTCACGTAATTTCAAAGAGCACTTTGCCAGCGCTTGGAGCAGAGATCCCCGTAAAGCCGTGCGCTAGCAACATTGATGGATTGTTACAGCAACACAACGAATCTAGTGATACGACAGTCGTGCGAAATTTTCAACGAGCCTCTCAACACTCTTTTTTGAAAACTACTCGATTCGAAACCAGCTCGATAGTTGAAAATGCAAAGAAAGAAAGCACTGGGAAAATGTAGCAGGGAACAACACTAAAACGAGTTTAGGTTTATAGCACGAGAGAAAGAATGAATCATGAGAATACCGGAAAACTTGAAATTCCTGCGACAGTTTTTTTTCCTCCATTTCTTCATTGTTCTCCTTCGGTAACTAGATCGTGGTATCATCCACGACTCACAAATCTGAAAAAAAAAAAAATAGCCAAATAGGTGCACCGCTAAAAACATTTTTGGCAAATTAAACAAATTTTGTGACCATTTTTCGAAAATTTATCGACTCATATTTAAATTATTTATGATTATCAATTTTTCGAAAAAATATCATGGCGTTTGCCACAACTTTATGGCGTTTGATGCAGTTTCCCACCATAGTATTGCATTTAATATCATTATTGAGTGATAGAAAGAAAATTCCATGCATTTCCAATTCCCGGGGTCGACATATTCATGCATTCATGAATTTCTGGAAAACGTGAGAAAAATTGTGTTATCAATCGTGTCAGTCAATATTTATATCTTGTCAATATTGAAAGCAGAAAAGTTTCCTAGAGATTAATTCAGCTCCATTGAAAAGACGATCCACGAGGGATTACTATCGTTTGGCCATCACAGATTATCTAGAATAACAAACAAGTCACCTGTAACCGAGACCCGTGGCATCCTATGCCCCAGTCATCATTCATCCCTGCTACAGTGTCCTATTCACATTTTGTAGTTGGCACAATCCCCTTAGCAATCGTACATATGAGGGTGTTTTACACGCGCCTTGTACGACACTTGCTACCCTGCAAAGTAGCAATCGCTTCTCCCTCCGCTCTGCGAGCGATTCAATTTCACAACAAGCCGATCGAGCCATCTCGGGAAGGCCCTCCTCTGTCAGCGAGTGCCTTATTTCAAACGGCAAGTAGTGAACCCCCACAACCCTCCATTCGACCCAGATGTGAATATTACATTAATGTACAAATAAAGATGCTGAGACGTCATCCAGAGAGAGGCGAAAAATACGCAATTGCCAGAGGCAGAGTGGATGGAAGTTACATTTTTTTTTAAGATGACCTCCTACAATAAAATTTTCGAAAAACGAAAAAGCAACTTGAAAGTAAAACTATGAGTGTTTGCATTTGATGGGGAGCCTGTTACTAATTGCCAAGTGACCAATAACTCGAGCTACTCGAAGCATAGACATGTATACATGTTTGACATATATTTTATAGAGTACGCCTGGTGCGAGTGAACAAAAGAAAGGGATGAAATAGTCTCCTGGGGTTAGGGAGTGCGCTCGCAACGTTGTGATCTATTGAGAAAGTAGGATATCTGTCCTAGAGCGTATTCATACCGGTCACACGCCCCCGGTGTATTCCCCGGGGCTCTTCGTATCGAGAATTATGAAGTTTTACGTTAGCACTTGGGAACGAGGAGGTGTCCTGCAGTCATCGAGGTTCACACAACTCGGCAGTGAGAAAAATATTGATCACTGCTCATGGTATCGAATGACATGGTTTCACGTGGACCCTTTCGCCTCGGGAAACGTTTTGTTCGGGTGAAAGTTGTTCATGACCCTTTCCCTGCCAAGAATCGTATGATCACATAATTCTCCTTGATTAGCATCAAGAACTATGACATTGCGAGGGCGTGGAAAAATAGTATCAGCTTTTCTAATCTTCTCTGGATCATGAGACGAGTGCGATTAGTTCAGAGCAACGAATCTTCATTCATTAGGCGTTCAACAACAAAGCGTAGGCTATGGGAACGTCTGCCCTCTCTTGAAGAGCCATTTGGATCAACAAACTCGTAGCGTTTGCTTATGTGGTAATACATAAATTCATGAATTGAAGGTTATTACGAAGACGCGAGAATGAGTCGTCCTGAGTATCGAGACTGTAATGTGCGAGAGTGTGGGTTGACACGATGAATTATTCAATGTGTTTGCCGCCGTCATTGGGAAGAGATTAGTTGCATATTCCACCTTGGTTTGTTGAAGCGATGGTGGAGTCTGAGTGTGGCATTAGTTTGGGTCGTAATATTTGGCTCGCGTGATGGCTGGTGCTGGGTTTTGATGTCGATATCACACGCAACTATCGATGCTGTCATTGGATTGTTACCACTAATGGCTGCCCAGTTTTGTTCCGTTGGCTACGATAAGGACAACGAGGTTTTTATTGTCATAGAGAAAAGTATTGCCGGTGGAATGTTACATGGAGCAATAAGTAATTCAATGCAATGAATACTTGGCAGGTATACATATTGAAATTTGTGGGGAAGACATTATCCTTCAACAGATCCAACATATTCACACGTCATCCAATCCTACTGGAAGGTCTCACCACCCATCGCATTTTCGTTCGCTGGAGGGTCGAGGTACGGGGCTCAGGATAGAACAGCAGAGGGAAAAGGTTCAACCACAAGATTTTTTTTCACTACTTCGAAGTATCACTCGTGTCTCTCGCTCCTGAGCTTTGAACAAGTCGCTACTGGGCTTTGAATAATTGATGATTTTAAGGTGCAGGGAGTTCACAAGTGGAGGGAGATCCGTCACCATGTCTTTCCAGAGATTGGTCAACTCGTTAGCAGCTTCCGTGATGATTCCACAGCGTTTAAAATCGTCAGCAATTACCTTCTTTTATTTCAGGTGCGCAATTACATCCTGATGGATTTAAACTCTTATCCACTCCGCTGGAATACAAAGAAGCCAGCAAGCTGTCAGTTATCAAGCCAATATAGCTGCGCATCGCATACACGTATACGTTTATACATTTACATCTGCCTGATGTTTTCCCCTCAAGCGGCGTTCTTGCACCTTCTCACACGAACAAACACATTTCCGTGCGGTTCCTCTCGCCCGTTCTGGGCTGGCAGAGTGGCCCAAAGGGTGCCATGAATAATTCGGTTGCCGGTGAAAACGCCTAAGTGACGCGGGGATTACTGACATCTAAATTGATCTCCGATCGGGGTAGGAACGCCGAGGAGGTGTCAAGGGGCTCGAAAATCGCAGGCTGATTTTGCAGCCGGGTTCTCCCGCGACTTCACAAAGCCACACGGCGGCGTTACCCGTTGAGGACATGAACCAGGTTCAGCCTCGCTTGCATTATTTCAAAGACTCCGGGCTTACTCTTCGAGGGTGAGGGCAAATAACGACAGCGGTAGTTCGTATCACTTGGTCTCGTTGGAAATTGAAACAGGTGCATCCTGAATGGCGTCTAACCGATCATCCAAGTGTCTGATTTTGTCTGATTCCGTCCCTCCTGGATGAGCACCGTGTTGGCATGTAACTTTCTCATCTACTTAACTCAATCTTCCACATGCATTCCGAACCCTTTACCATTTAACTTGTCATTTGTAAATCACACGATTTTCTCCCTTCGTTCGCTCAATCACTATCTCTCAGGTCCGTCCATTCCCGCCATGAGCGTTTATTCGAGAGCCATTATAAATTTATATGGCGTTTGAAAGATTGCGCCTTCTATCTGATTCATTGGAAGTTGATTGAAAATATACTCCAAAAATGGACTGGAGATTAAAAAAGTTATTAAATTAATTGGGCAAAATGTTGAACATTTTATTTATTTATGTGGAGAAAGAATGGAACGTCAAGTTCAAGTTGCGTGTCACGTCGCCATTCTGTCGAGGGGCGCGCGAACGTGCTTTAGATTTCTCGTGCGATTTCATGGATACGCTTTTGATTGGTTGGACAAAACGAACCTCCATCTCGTGCATAAAACAGTTGAAAAACAAAGAATCCCACAGTTCGGCCATCGTTGCGGAATTAGAACCGTTACGTTACCAACTTTTTGTTAACAAGACGTAAAAAATTGGAAGAAAAATGAAAATGTGTATGGAATGAGGAAAAAATTACAATAGAGAGCGATTCTGCTGATTTTGCCGACGAAACGACGCGAGTTAGCGGATTGTTGGAGTACGAACAAAAAAGGCAGTAATTTCGAGTGAGCGCTGCTTGTGTTTTTATTCGTGTGAACAGGAACGTAGAAAAAAGTAGTCGAGGAGTAGAGCAGCGTGCGCAATTGCCCTCGTAAAGTCCAACAACAATATATCGGCCAAACAAAATGAAAGATAAGATGGCTGCTGTGTGTGACTGGTGCGTTTACACAATGGTCATAACTGCTTTTACCAAGGAATGTTCGTTTTAGCTCTCTCCTGGCGCTTTCCTTATTGGTCAATGCGCTTCAAGTCGTGTATTCGTCGCCGTAACACTTGAACGCTTAAGTACGTACCTGGCTAAATCTATTACTCCATGCATTATCCTATGCATAAGCATCGGCCTGGAGTGTGCACGATAGAGATGCATGCACTCGAGCGGTACACGAGGATGGTTTACGAACCCTGTTCGATGACGCTGACCAACGTTGTGCACACACTTTGGAGTGCACAAGGCTGCAAGAAAATGTATGCTGATGGATGGTTCCTTTCATAGTGTAAAATAAAGCCATATCTGAATAGCTATATCCTACAATTTCCACGTATCGGTGGCACGAACATTACGCGGTAACAATTGTTGAGCAGTTAACTCGGCATCTTTATGTACAACGAGCGGCAATATTGTTTTTCCGGGAAAGTTGGATCGAAGACGGGGTTATCGTGAGGAGGAAAGTTTTGCGAGTGGCCAGCAGCGGCAAGTCCAGTGGCATCTTAAATGGCATTCTGCTAGGAGGTAATTGTTAAAATGCGCGGCAGTAAAAGCCAAAGATTATCACCAGTTTCCAAGGGTGTTATTAAAATCGAAGCTTTGTCGTCGTTGATTGGTGGGAACACGAATATTTGAGCTACCAGAGTCACGCTGAGCCCGCTAGTGCAAACGGATGTAAGGGAAGAAACGAAAAAGGTTATAGGCATAATTTGCCAATGTGGAGTACATGCCACGAATGTGCCCATCATATAGTGGTTGGATGAAATTCATAGCAGCCATCTGATTACCACCCAGCAACTCGTAGGATGTTGTTGGGCTTGTGTTATACTATAAACTAACTGCGGTAACTCCGCTAATATAGCAGGAGAGTCGAGCGGGGGTCGTGTGGTTGGTTCGTCAGGCTGCTGCTCGATTACGGGGGCGAACAAGCTGCAGCGATTACGCTAGCGGGCACATTCCAGCGGTGAAATTGTTAATGCTCATCGTACGCCCGTTCGCCTCAAAGTGGTCATCTCGCATGGATCGCGTCCTACCATTATTCCGCAGAGAGATCCGAGATGGTTGTGTACATGAAAACGTATGTGCAAATGCAGAATGCATAGGAGGTTATCAGAGCTACAGAGTTGCCATGATAATGTTGGTGTGCGTATTGGCTGAAAAGCTGCTAAGCTGCAGAAAGACGGTATCCAGTTGGACTCTGTACATATCAAGTGGATAGGATGATTCCTCGATTAGTGCGTCGCGCCATGATTGGAGTCCGCTCCCCCTTCGGCAATCCTCAACCTCCCTATCATCATCCGTTCTCTCTGTTGCCGCTGCTGACTCCCTTTTGCAGCCCCGTCCGTATTACCATTTCATCGCCGTACAGAGAATGGTTTGATTGCTTCGCAGAGACAATTAGCCCTCATGAAAACTATCGGTACTCGGTTATCCTGCTCTTCGTGATTATATGCTGCTCCTCGCATATGAGACGTTCATCATGCTTTACATGCATTGGATATGCAATGCGATGACTCGATGTGACTCCTCGTGTAGATGTCTTGATTGGCACTGTTGGTAATAACTTCTGCATGAAAATGCTTCACTTTGAAATGTCCCTTTGATAACATTGCTAAAAGGGGTTCGTAGAACCCAACCTACTTGGATAATGGGACAGATTTGAATCGAGAAACATTGACAGCTCTCCATCAACAGTTACTCCTTAAGAAATAAACTGAAAATTATAGCAGCATCTTACGGTGCATGAAGTCCGATCGTGAAAGTTTCAATTTCACGGTCAATGCTTCGCAGCTAGATAAATATCCAGATTTAATCGATCTCGTACTGTAAGAAAATGCTAACGAGAATAGAAGATGCGCTAGAGTATTATGAGCCGTGTAATAAGCAGCGAGTAATGGAACAAGTAATTCGAAATTAACCAAGGAAATCTCCGAGTAAATTTTCACCAGCATCATTCTGAGTGAACGGATTCTAGCCAACTTGCAGCCGCAGTAATAATTAATGAAATGCTACCGATTTCTGTGAACGAATTAATTTTTTTCAGATTACTTTTGAACGAGGATTCAGGGATCGACTGCTCTCGTTGAGAACTCGTGCACGATGTGGGTCGACTGATCTTAAAAATGTCTATATTGGCGTGTACATTATTCACCAATTGGCGTACATGAAGAGCTCGTGAGGCTGTAAGTATCGAGGATAAGAAGAACACATTACCCGAGAGGCAGGAGAAAGAATCGTGGAAGAGACTGGGAACCGAAGAGTCAAAGTGGAGAGGATCCGCGTGCGCGCGCGCGCGCGCGTACTCACAGCATTGCCGTAATTAAGTCCCGCAGCTTCCCTGGCGCACTGTGGCTCGCCATGAGGATAAAGTAGTAGTACGAAACGAAGGGGGCGTGAATAGAGGGGCAAGAGGGGGGCGGAGGCTCGACGGTTAAGCCGGAATACGAACGTATCCAAAGCGCACAGTCTATAGTTGCGGCGATATGCTCGACAAAGAGGAGGAAAGAAGAAAGTGATAAAGGTAAAGAGGGAGAACGATAACGGAGAATGCCAAGAGGAAGGTGAGACGGAATCTTGAAGTATGAGGTTGGGGCTTAGGAACGAATTACGAGAGCACGTGTGAGAAAACCAATAGCTTCGGATGGAAGGAGCAGAAGGAAGAGAAAGACGGAGACGATGAGTGGGGACGAGAGGCGCGGGATGGCGAGAAAAAACGAAGAGAATAACAAAGCCGATAAATAATACAGGCAAAAAAGGCGATCGCCTGCAACATTCTACTCAAATGTTAAATAGGTATCAATTTGTGAGTATCCAATGGTAAGGAGGATGGGCGTGTCTTGGACTTGTAGGATTGGTCGGAGGACGGTGATGGGCGTGCAGACAACCCAACGCAAGCCGTTCGATGAAGCCGGGGTTGGCGCGGCAGTGGGGATAACCACCTGGTTTTCATGGAGCAAAAGAGTCCGACTGTTCGTTTGCTTCGAGCTGATTCACTCCACCACGACGTAGCGAAGGCGTAGGGCCGCGCCGAGATTGCCGTCAGACGACGTGATTTTCGGAATTTTTTCTTTCGCCTCATTCGCTCTCGTTAATCGTTGCGTGGATTGCGTCTCTTTTAAAACCCTTTACCGATCTCTGTTGACAGCTGTTACCAGATACCCATTAAAATTGCATCGTTCAGTACTCTCATCGATCAAAGTAAACGTTCATAACGAGATGCAAATTACAATTGTGTGATATGGAGTTGAATCTCAGTGAATGGACAGAGGAAGGTTTGAGCAAACAGATAAAAGTGTTAATTCCAGTGATGAAAATCGTGGAGGAGCCGACAACGAGCGCGCAGTGATTATGAATTTATCGACTATTTCGATGTGTGTCATCTAACTACGAGTGCATAACTAGTCAGCCATTTTGGTAGTGCGTGCATAAAAAAAAAAATGTTGCAGTCCGAACATAATCGCCAGTGAATCGTCCAGGTAGCCAAAAGTTGTCGTTAGTGATACAAGACCGGTGTCTTTTAAAAAGGGTATCCCTTTGTCCCGAGTAAGCTCAACGCCACGAGTGGTTATAAAAAAAGTTGTAAGGAGGTCCGTTTACTTGGCCGGTCGCGCAGCCTCGCAAAGAGTTTGAAAACGTCGAGCCAATTAGACGAGTGCCGGCAAAGCGATCATCCAAATGATAGCGTGGAGTAAGAGAAAGTGAAGGAAAGAGAGACGGAAAGATCGTGCACGCGGCAACAAGGTAGCGTATAAGCATATATGGTATATAGATGTATTTACTTCCACCACATACGGTGAGGACCTTACCTGGAAAAGCTGCGGCAAACGTTTATGGTCCATAAAATGGCTGACGAAAAACGATCTCCAGGCGTATCATTGGCAAGAAGATCGAGACAGCAGGGATACCTGAACGACCGTAAGAAGGTGCTCGCGGCGATATCGGCACTCGTACTCGCGGCTCCCTAATTTCCAAATTATAATCTGTATACGAACAGCAGGTACCACTAGAGCTTACCAACAGCCTACCAAGTACTTTTAACGAGTGCCGTAGGACACACTTATATCCGGTCCTTCGAAATATTCAACATCCGTGATTTCTCGGCCATTCTTGATGCACACCAGGCATACACTCTTGGATGTGTACCAATCAACTTCCAGCAGATGTATACTTAGAATCGAGTGGAACAAAAAATTAGGGTTCCTCGCTCGAGTATAGAAACGAATTTGCAAAATCATCCGTGGCTCCGGCGTTGTGCATACGGACGCTCCGTTAAAGTAATCTTCGATGTGTCAGTGGTTCCGGACTTTGATTTTCGTGTTGAGCAAGATTGGAGACTTTTTCATCGAGGAAAATAAAAGCAATCGATAGTCCAGCAAAGTTGTTGAATACATCATAGTGGAAAACGTTTTTCCAGGTACACCTTGACACACAAGTTTAAATCATGTCGGACCACGGAGGTGACAGCGATATAGATCCATCGGAAGAGATAAATGTGGATGATCTTGATTCGCGGAGCTGCAGTCCTCGTAATTACGTGAATTCATCGTCAACAAACAACAACGGTAACGGGAACGAGTTACCGTCGGAATGTTCCAACTCGCCACCACCGAGCGGTCATACGAAAGGCCATTTGCAGAACGACGTGTCGCCGCGTAGTCATCCATTCAGCATAAGTCGTTTGTTAGGCGAGAGCCGTGGCAATCAGGGCAACAACGCCAAGAGTCCAGCGCCATCGGATGATCTTGATAGCGATAAGGAGAGAAGAACATCCTGGACTTGGGAAGATGCCAATAACAGGAATTCCAACATGGAAGATGGAAGAAGATCGTGGGGCGTTGAGCTCGAGGAGAAGATGTCCGAGAAGGACGATGACGACACGGGCAGCACACCGGAGATGCACACCAATAGCTCGGTTATGCACCCCGCGGATCTTCTCGCACCATTTCGACTCTTCCCCGGTGGCTCAGGTCTGATCTATACCGGAGGTGGCGTTATCAGGGTCCCTGCGCATAGGCCACCAGGCACAAACGGTGGTCCGGGTGGAGGGCTACCCGGTCAAGGAATCTTGCCACCGTGGAGTCTTCAGGCACTGCAGCACAGTCAACAGCAAGCAGCAGCAGCGGGTCTCCATCGAGCCAGTCTTCTCGCTAATCTTACTGCCCATCCGCTCCAGGCACATCCTCATCTGAAGGATCGTCTTGCAGGTGAGTCATCCCATCATATTACTCCGTGATCAACATATCTAGCGCCCATTCCAATTGCACACGATCAAACCAAACTTCTCTAAACATCTTCTAATCATGCTACGATGCTACTGATTGTTGAGGTAAATACAAAATTTCCAATAACAATCACTGCTGAGCAATTATTAGATAAGTTCGACTCTGACGATGCAAGATTACCGATATTGAAATTATAATTGCATACGAGTGTAGAATCCAGCAGCTCCGTCTTTAGCAACGCGATAATTATGCACGAAAGCTGCGTCAAACCACCTGGTTGGACAAAATTATTCCAGCAGCGAGTCTCTAATTGTCTAATTAAAATGTGCGTATGATCATTGTTGCAAGAATAACCGGCTGCGAGGAACGTCGTTTTGAACTCGACATGTCTATAAGGATAAGAAATAAAGTCGGTGCATATCCCTATTTCCGGTACAAGATCGACGCATCTATGGGGTCTCATAGGATGGTGAACTTTTTGCACAAGTTCGCTGAAACGATCTCAAGATCGAACGCGGACTATAGTCTTCTAGCACACACTGTGTGAAGTACGTAATTAGCGTGTAGTTAAATTCCAACCAAGTGAACGAATGCCCCAACTCTCTCTTGGTATCTTCCTCGTACTCTCATCTCCAGGCTGTATATCGTTTCATTTTTGTTGTTGTTTGGTGCGGCTATAATGAAGCCTGGAATTATACATCGTATGGCGTGAGTTAAATGTATTCGCTGCTCGCTCGAGAATCCCAGAGTGCGAGTTACAATATTATTTCTCTTTGCTGTTACTACTTGATTATAATTCTCACGATGATTCTATCCACATCGGGTCATACATTTTTCATCTCCTCTCTCTCTCTCTCTCTCTTGAGTAGAACTTTGTACATCGTACTTCGTGTTACGAAGAAATGCGCGTGTTAAATTACCTTCAGTCCAGAAACATGTATCAATATTTTGTGCGTTTAGTTTTACACGCACCCTAGTCTCCGGAGCCTACAAAGTATATGAGCGACGCAAATGTGACGCAAATTTCTTCCTGCTCTTTTACTTTTTTCTGACAATTAAATGACAGCTGAACTACGACTTTTCAAAAGCAACGACAACTTGATTATTCCTTCCGACGCATTTACATGCGATTTAAGAACGTTCTATGGCGTGGATCATTTATAAATTTTTATTTCCACTTTTTCTTATATACAAAATGACTTACGAACCCAAGTTCATTGGAAAAAGTTGTTACAAATTGACTAAAGAAAAACATACTCTAAATTCAAGATCGTCCGAGGTAATATGTATTTTCTGTATAATAACCAAAATTTCAAAAAAAAAATTCGACTAATTTTTTGGAAAAATTGAATAAAACTTCTTCGATGTTGCATAAAAGCGTATGCAAAGTTTTAAGACGCTCCACCATTCAGAAATCGAAATATTTAATGTTGAAAATTACAACTTTTAACACTCTCATTGAGAAATGACTGAAAATAGTGATTTTTATACATAAATATCTCGACTTTTACATGGTGAAAGCTCTTGAAATTGCGCGAGCTATTAGATGTTACTATTTTCTTTATGTAGTGCAGATTTGAAGGAATTCTATCGATAGAAAATTTTGGCATACAACGTCCTTAATGTTTCTTCGACAAACTCAACACGTTGCTTTCTCTTCCGTGATGAATTTGACAATAATTCGATTTCTGGCTGGTCGATCAGTCTCAAGGAAGATCTTGGTTTGTGGCTATGTGCATTTTGGGAGAACCTAAGGAATCGTTTTGTGAATTATAACGAAGGAGCTTGCCAGGATCAATAACGCGATCTAAAAGTCACTAATGATGATTAAACATTAAACTAGCTGGAGGGAAAATGATTCCGGGTACAAGTCGATGACACTATAATAATCGACTTATCTTAAGTTACGGAATTATAGCCGCTGACCAGAAACGTTGAGCAAGAGTTAATTTCAACTGTAACTGAACGCGCGGAGCAAAACCTTTCGCTCTGACCACTTTGAAGAAATTGTGCAATCCCCGGCATCGGCTCGAGTTTCTATTTCCACCAACAGCCAGATAATCCACCGTAAATTCCTCCGATGCAGATCCGCCGATTTTCCTTTCTACAATCAAATTATCCTCGCGGACATAATTTACCATGGAATTCGTGTCTGAAAGTGACTCTCGATGAAGCTCATCGCATCGTCCAGTCTCGGGTTTTAAAATTCTTCGTGAAAACTGGCGTATGAGGGAAAAATAAACTTTTGACACATGAAAAACAAAATCCCCTCCACGTATGACATGGCGACCGCAATAATAATAGACCTGCAATTTTCAAAGCATTAAATTCGAAAGGGAATTAGGCGTCGCATTAACCTTGGATCACAGAAGAGGAAGGAAATGAACAATTTCTCGTCGTTTACCATCACGTGTAATCCACTCGGATGCTTCAACATGTTCCAAGCTCGTTGAAGGGCAATCGAAAGGTTTTATACGTTAGGGTCTATTTCCGGCAGCAGATGCCACGCAAATTATCCATCGGTTTGCAATCTCCAGTCTCGACGATTTCTCAGTGGCATAAAAATCTTGTCGACTGGGCTCACACCCAGTGAGTCTTTTCTAAGTGTTTCCAAAAACTGTATAACCTGTGATTCGAAATACCCACGTGGAAAAGATGAGACTAAAGTTCCCAACGTTGGGATCCAACGAAAAATCCGTGCTTCCATTAATTTTTTTTCCAATTTCAAAAGAGTGTAAAAGTGTGAGTAAAAGTGTGAAATAAAAATGGTGGTATAGTGAAAATTTGTGGAAAAAATGGAAACAACTAAAAACCCAAAGAAGGCGTGAATGGTAAACTCTATTTGCATAAAAATATTGTATTTACCGTGGGTCCATCGATCGAGCCGCAGTTTTTCCTGCAAAAAAAAAAAATTTGTTTTTCACGGCATGCCACAAAATTCCGACATTCTTGGAGTGAGCGAATTGCGCTTTTTATCGGCAGAGTGTAGATCAAGGGAAATAGGAAGCCCATGGATTTGTACACGTTTATAAAATAATGTTGAAGGCTGTGTTAGTGCGTATAGAGAAAAGCACACATATGTTGGCGAAGAATGGAAGAAGAAGGAGTAGAGTAGTTGGTTTGGCGCGCTGCCTCCGGCGAGAGATAACCATGTACCGGGAAGCAGAGAAAAAAGGCATCGCGTGACCAAAACCTGAAACAGTCCGATGGTACTGCTCTCGTCTCGCTGCAACCAACTCCATACTTCGGATGAAATTCTCCAACTATATATTAGTCGCAGCAGTATTGGAGAGCGTTCGCTTGACCACGGCAAACCCCGCGCTCCCAACTCTTTATATATTTTTATATCTTTTTCATTTATTTCTATATATTTCCGTACGAAACTACGTCTTACGTTGTTTTCATGGAGAATAACAAGTCCGCGGCTCAGCGTGTCTTTCTATCGATTCGATGGATTGCTCAATCTTGAGAAATCTAATTAATTATTATTTAGGCCGTGTTGTCGCGATAAACTGTGTCGAACAACGTTGCGCGTCCAAGGTTTATGGACCGGGACGTGAGAAAAAAAAAAAAAAAAAAAATTTCCGGGAGTTTTTTAATTCTTTGAAAAACTGTTGAAAAATGATTTTTCATGAATTAGATCGTGCGTGTGTGCGTCTACGTGCGGCGAATAATTCGTAACGGCAGAGCGAGCAGCTTCACGCCTTCGCTAAGTAAGATGCTGTCACGCTCACTAGTATTCATAACGTCGACGTGTGCAATTGTACCTCGGATAGTATAGAGTTATGTGGCGTAGGTGTAAGCCCAGTAGCAGCTACAGTTGGACGCTAATTAGTAGCTCGGCTACTAATCACCTATTAGCGAAACATTGAACCGACTGCTCTCCTATTATTCACTCGTTCTCTTCTACTCGCGTTGCCAACTTTTTTCGCTCTCATCGTATATAGGCTGTGTTTATCGCTGACAAACGACCTTCCGATGAATCGACGCCGAAGATAATCATGAAATCATTTTTTTTATTTGCCTCACTAAAATCACAGCAAAATTCGAAATCATTAGAATTTGATGAAATTTTTTCAGCATACTCTTTGGTATTAAATATACATATACACATTTTTTAAGATTTTTTTTCGACATAGTATCCGAGTTATTCAACGCTAGAGTTTGTATCCTTAAGCAGAGAATTCAGATATATATAGGTGCATGCCTTGCATATCGTAAACTCAAATTTTTCGATAACCATGCAGACGGAAATTTGAAAAAAATTTGTGTCATCGTATTCGACGCTGAAGAATATTATTACCAAATTTTATTGAATTTTCATCATATTGTCGTATGTAGCCAACCTCCTTAAGGGGTATCCCCATAGGTCCTGGCTAAATCGTTCCTGACAAAAATACACGCTTCTGGGGATAAAAAAAAAAGTGAAAAAAAAAGTCTCCTTTGGTGTGTAAGTTGCCGAAGACGTTGGAGCAGCAACACGCCACGACGTTTTTGTTTTTTTTTTTTTTTTTCTTGTTTTTACAATATTGTACCGTGGATAGATAATTGGTATCAGGTACGCGGTATCTCTACGCGGTCGAGATATATATTTAGGATTGTGTCGTTTCTAGCTAAACTTTTCCGAGAATATAAGAGCAGCGTACAATTTGTACAATTCCCTGCTGGTTCTGCGTCGAGTTGCCTCTCCCTCCAGGACTCGCACCGTTCATCGTAGATCGTAAAGTAAAGAGCACCCCGTCCGGAAGTCTTCTCTAATATGCTGCGGTTTTTCTTCCTCTATTTACTACTTTTCTCCTGCTGTGCAACAGAGAACCGTCTCGAGCTCCGGTCTCTCGCACTCCTGCACGCTCCATTCTCTCACACACGAGCCTCGACGATGGCTGAGGAAACCTAAACTCCCGGATGGAATCAAGCTATTGGTCGAGACGATAAAACTCGAGGAAATGGCGAGAATGTCCGAGAAAAATTCGCGCTTCCCAGCGGCTCACGATTTTCTTATGCTCGCCAAACTCCGCGACACGCGTTTCTTTTTTTTCAAATTTTCTACCGACCTCAATAACCTCCCGTTACGTTTGTATCCCTAAACGGTACGATTTGGCGAATCAATGAAATTCCAGAATTCTTACGCGATTCGAGGAGGTCGAATAAAAAATTTTTTTATGTTTTTTTTTTTTTTTTCACCAAATTTGCTGCCAATCATTTTTCCAGCGATTTATTCTTTTTTTCTTTTATTAAAAAATGAGCTCATCACTTTGGCTCACACTTTATGGAAATATGGCAGAATTTTTTATGAAGTGAAACTCTTGACGTTGTTGTGGTCGTATACGATCGTATCGAAATTTATGAAATTCAGTAATTGACTTAAATATCGTTTTTTTTTTTTATTGCTTCTCACTAGCAAGCTGCTGTGTCTTCACTTTTCAATGAGGATACAGTCGATTGAGAAAAACATTTGTTGCTCCTGATTGCTCGAGACTTTGCCAAAAGGAAATTTTCACTCATTTTTTTTTTTCTCCTCTCCATAATCGATGTGAATTTTAATGTGCACCTCGTAGAGGCTCCTTTTGGCGTTCCATGGTTGTTGCATTTTGTTTTTCTTTTTATAAAATGAAAATTTCAATCAAAATTATTAAATTATTGAATAAAAATAAAAATTAATTTTTCACACTCTTTCGAGACAAACAGGAAATGGTAATTTTTTTTTTCTCCTTTTTTTCGCACACTGAGAAAATGGGGAAAAAATTGTACACGAGGTTTTTGAAGGCGAGTGTACGGAGGCAAAATATTCTTAAAGTCGAGCGTTTAAGAATTGTTGAAGAAAATTGGTTGGCCGCGCGCGGTGTAGAGAGAACGCGGCGCGGAGCAATATCGTTGGCAGTTTGAATCATTCGCGCGCTCATTTATTTAATGATTTTTTAAAATATCAATCATGTTAATTGATTCGGAGAAGCGGAGACTCGTTACCAGTGAATTTTCGCGCCCGATAACAATCGTCGCTGGAAATATTGTGAAGCGTCATTAAGGTTCTTTGACGTTTTATTGTTTTTATGGATTTCTCTGTAGCCGAGATACAGATAAATATATTTCCGCTGTTCCGCGCGATCGAGCGACCATTGCCAGCAAATCGGTTAAGACTCTCGTTGCGGCGCTCCTTCGCCTTTCATCATCGCATCCTCGTAATCTCTCGGCGGGTCTTTCGAGCCCCTCGAAAAGCCTGTTTAGCGTTTTAGCCCGCTCTGCGGAAGCTGCCGACCATTTAACGTGTTTATATCTCGCGCTATACCGAACTCCACCCAACGTTTTGTGGGTTAGCAATAAATTTCCGCTTTCCGATAGAAATTTTGCCGCGCGAAAAAGTCCGGAACTAAGAGAAAGGCTCGCGGGATGAATGAAAAATTTTTAAAATGGCAAAAATATTTATTTATATACAATTCTGCAGAAAAAAATAGAATTTCCGGTCACGAGTTATTTTCATAATCGACGTCGTACAGAAAATAATTCCTGACAGGGATTGATTTTTTTTTTTAATGGACAAAACTTGGGCATGGAATTATGAAATTTCCACTTACCCATTTAATATTCTGAAACATTTATTTATACACAATTTTGCAGAAAACATGGAATTTCCGATGACGGAGTTTATTTTTGGAATCGATGTCACACAGAATTATGAATAATGCCAGAATAATTGGTGAGAGGGATTGGATTTTTTGAATGTACGAAAATTCGGTATGGAATTATGGGGAATCGGGAGCGGAAACCGTGTGCAAACGAGATTACATCGGAGCATCACGAATTATGGTTTTTATGCCATCAGTTTGTACCGTTTTTGTGGGCATCCTTTTTTTTTTAAATTTTTCGACACGATTCTCTCGGCTTCTGGCCAGATCCTCGGTCGCGCCACCGAGTCCCGATAATTTCTCGTTACAATACGCGGTTGCTCGTTTATATGCAACTGATACATCGAGCAGGCCATACCCTTAAAGTTTGTATGTGCCAATTGGAAATGTATAAAGGCGAGTTTTTCGTGCTGCACAAGACTCTGGCTGCGCGGTGTGGTGTCTATAGAGCAACACACTCTACGAACATCGAGGGGAACTGCGAAACAGCCGCAGAGCTCGTCTCTCTCTGCTCACGGCTATGAAAGCGTTTCTCGGTATCCATCATCGGCTCCGGCAAAACGGCAACACATACACATTCCTATTCCATGTATACAAGAACGAGAGGTTGTTACTGTTGTTCGTTTTGCGTCTCTCGCGACTCTTTACGTGTTATTAAAGTAACGCGTGCATTTCATACACGTACCGTTTTTTCCCGAATCCTGCTCTCGAAGCGGAGGAAGCCATTTTGCGCTCTTTTGAGCTTCTACCATTTTCCTGAGGGCTCGTCCAGCGTGCGGCCATTCCCCGTCGGTTATAGTGTCTTTTTTGCGGGGTTTTTGTATTCGGATCAGGGCCGGATCATTTTTTTTATCAGTTTCTCGAAAAAATTTAGAATCGCGTTATCGCGTCCGGAATTTTATGGTCGCAGAAGGACGAACTTTTTTTTTCTTGACTCTCGCTCATTTGGTCAAAAATCATTTTTATCGCATATCCCTCGAGGCCTCGGGAAGCCGCGATATTATCGCATGGTACGCACTCGGGATATTGACGTTAGATCGCGAGGCGAAAGCGGTACTGCATGCTAAAACGTGCCACTCTCTGTTCAAGCGTATGCATGAAGACGAGGCAGGCAGGTATGGCATGCTTTAGGCAATACCCATTAGCTTTACTGTCAGTACTGTGAAATCTCTTCATCGCTTTCCGTGACGGAGAAGCCTTGAGAGTCTCTGGTAGCTAAACACAACCTTGAACAGGTTCTTTCTCGATTATTTTCAATTATTTTCATTTTAAAGTAAAAAAAATCGGAAAATTCTCGAAACGCACAATATTTAGGAACGTTAGGTCGCGTGACGCATTAAACGACGAAGCGAAAGGTAAAAGATTTCATAGAAAAATCGAAGCGGACGTGCGTAAAAAAAAAAAAAAAAAAAAAAAAAAAAAACAATTCTTCACTATCGGTCCGTGGGACCGGTCATATTCATGGCCTCGTAACTCTGTGAAAAATAAATCGATCTGGATGAAAAATTTCGAAAAGGTCTTCATTATTGAGTTACAGCGTTTACAAAAAATCGAGTTGTCAAATTTTCGCGTTGGTCTCGATCCGCTGGACCCGGAGGCTGCGAAATGAACGTTGGCAATTCGACCCTTGTCCTAAAAGACAATTAATCAAAATCATGCATAATGAAAAATTTCTAATTAGACCACATCGAAAAAATGGAAATATCCACTAAATTCGCTCGATCTCGAGTGGATCAAGCAACATGATCGAATTTGTGTGATCTAATTGATGTCAGCGGCGAAACTCGTGGCAGACGCGATCGCGCGATTTTTCCTATATATCACAAGGCGATAATTATTCGGGTGAAATATTCGGATGTAATTGATCTAGAGGGAGATTACAGGCTGTGAGAATATTAATACAAAGGATATATCTATGATGTGTATTGTAGATGAAGAGAGAGAGAGAGAGGGAGAGAGACACACGACGAAGGTTTGAGGGTGGGTGTTGACTGATCGCGTTAGCACCGAGTTAAGGATTTCTCTGCTCTCGAGGATGGCAGACGTGTATAAGGTCGAGCCGTGCTGCTCGTCCATCATCGCCCTACTGGTTATGCACAGTTAGCCCACACATACACAAAATACACAAATACACAGACATAAACATATATATGTATGGGCGTATATGTTGCACACAGAATGTCTGTCTCATTTCACTCAGAGCGTGGCATGTCGAGCTCGAGAATTACATAATTAACGTGACTTCAGTTTAATTTTGCTGCAGATAATTAGCCAGTGTGTAATCTCGTCGCTACTTCTATCCACGAATCTATTTGCAGCTATAACACGTTTAGAGCCGCGCATTCGTGCTAGCGATAACTTAACTTTTATCTCGATCGAAAACTTTTTACTCGATTTTACGACAATTTTTGTCTTTACTTTTTTTTTTTATGCATCTTTCATTTAATGACGGAAAATGCTGGTTTCCGGAGTTTATTTTTATGTTGCGGAAAAATCTTACTCATTTTGCAAGATTTTGCGGAATTTTATGGGGCTTCACGGGCTATTTTGTTCCTGGACTCGATCCTGCGGTGAATAAGAATTTTCATTTTTATTTTTTCTTTTTTGTTCGATGTGAAAAATCGGCATCGAGACTCGGGAAACATCCCCCGGGAAGAAACTACTCATCTGTGTGGGGAAAGAATTGTCCGGGGTGGTTCGCTTTTGGTCGATTTGGTCGGTCGAAAGTTTAACCATAGCGCCTGCGCGCTACGAAACTTCAACTTTTTCGGCATATCCGCCCGATTTTTCCGAATTCCCCGGAGAAATCGCGGGATTTGCGTCGAGTCTCTTTATCTCCGATATAACGTCACTGTGAATCGCCGGTAAAAAGCTCCGGAAAAAACGGGATCATGAGCTACATGTATAACGGGAAAAAGATATGTGTCGGTCGTGGGATTCGTATTTGGCAAAGCCCAAAAGTTGGCAAACACCAGACTCTCGATATTTTTTTCTCTTTCCCATTTCCCCATCGAACTCATTTTTGATTAATGGTGTCCGGAACGATATAAACATGTATGCCCCTCTGCACTATAAATCCCTTTCGCCTCCGCATGTTCCATCATAACGCTCCTATATTATTTTATTTTATTCCTTCGGGTATCATCAGCAACTATTCTGACATAATCGTTCACCAATTTTTTCGCTTTATCGATAAAAACAAATGTGTGTCGTGTATATTAATCGCAGGGGCTCGTCGATGTATAAATTTGGATTAAAATATAAATGAATCGGAATATTTTTACGAATTATCCATTCGCTGGATTGGGTCCCCCAGTCACTAGAGTCGAGTTGAGCCTCTGTGGATCACACATGGGTCTTTCTGACCCGAGAGACAATATTTTTATCGATATTTCGGTATTTAGAACGTTTTATTCTGAAATTCACAACATATTGACTCCTCGCGGATCATATGGGTCTTTTTGACCCGAGTAACAACTTTTTCATGGAAATCTTGTTTTCAAAAAGATTTATTCGGAAATTGAGGATAATATCAACCGTCCACGTATCATATGGGTCTTTTTGACCCAAGTAACAACTTTTTTTTGAAGAACTCGTTCTTAAAACGTTCCATTCCGAAATGGATCAAACGCAATGACTATAAAAATGATGAAGCCTTAAATAAGGATCAATGGAGGGTTTTCCAGAATTTTATCAATTTTTTCTCTGCCCTAATATGCGAGATAAAAGTGTCGAAAAAGATCTCGATATACGATCGGTGATCGATTAATAATCGTCGATGATTCGATCAATGGGGAGTCTGTTCGGTAGCCGCGACCCCATCCCCTCCATCCCAGCCACGTATTTTGCTTGTCTCTCGTCAATTGTGCTCTTTCAAAGATCCTGAGCGAGGATTCATTGACCCGATCGATCGTTGCTCACGAAAATTCTTATTGACCCGCAGTCATCGAGAAAAAGTGTTTTTCCCTTAAATATTGGCGCAAGTCCGTGAATATTCACGGCGATACGGATAAATAACTGCGTGATGCGAGAGTATTCGCGATGCCGCGTTACGGCCGCGATATATTTAAGCGTATTCACGAACGTGTGCTCTTCGTCTTAGTCTCTCTGTGTGTTGGGGGAGGGGGGTAGAGAGGAATAGGAAAGGTTGATGAATAAAAAATAAGATTCGGTGGTACTTGGAGCGAGATGAAAACGGGGAAGCGTGCGCCGAAGCAGCAGGGAAATTCGCTTCCACCTCGTTTTATCCAGCCGCGTTCTCGAGAAACGTTCGTGAACGTAAGTATCGCAAAAAACGTACCAGACAAATTTCTTTGCCTGGCAAATAAACGCTCTCGTTTTCTTAAAACGTTCCCTTTGTCAATTTGACTCCCCCCCCTTCCGCACAGCCTTCAGGACTCCTGGACTTTTTAGGAGTTCGCCTTTTATCCCGACGCACCCGTACAATTCGCTTAAAATTTTAAGATCGCCACAAATACACGCTAATTAAGGACTCTCCACCAATTAATATTCAGACTCGCGCGATATGTGCCAAAGCTCCTTATAAAATTATCAGAAGCGACAAGATTCCCGGCGTCTCTCAATTATCCTGCGGTAAACAAACCGGCCGTTCCTGTTTCCCAAGGATTTACCGTTATCCGGCGCACTGATAAGTCAAAATTTATAGGAAAGTGTTTCAGCTGCTCTGAGGGCTTAAGGGTCAACCACGACAATGGAATATGTAACCTCGTGTGGATCGTTGAGTCTATTAGAACCGGAAACACGTCGTTGATTTTCGTAATTTCATGAAATTTCGAAAAAAAAATTTATTTCAATTATTTTTTACAATTTTAATGAGCATTTTTTTTCGTCGACGTCCAACGATCGGGAAGTAATAGAAACTCAATAATTACGTACGAAATATTTATATTTTAGGGGAAAAAAAAATTGGGAATTTTTTTTTTTCATCGAATATGAAAGTTTTCTTGGGAATTTTTTCTTTGCCATGAAAATCGTAAAGCTCCAGTTATGCGAGATGAAGAGAGCAGAAGGACCGTCGGTTTTATCGCGAGCACGTGCGGTTTGCTTAATTTTATGCCATTTTTTTATCGGCGCCTCGTAATATCGATAATGTAAGCCACCGGTGCGCCAAGACTCGACTATACGATATGATCCTTGCGCGATATAAACATATACATGCAAATGTGCGCGCGTGCCTATGTGTCTAATTCGCCATATATTGTATGCCGCTTCGGAACAGGCTTTTCGCTCTCTCTCTCTCTCTCTCTCTCTCTCTCTCTCTCTCTCGCGGCCTGTTTGCTCCCCTTTTGGCTCTTCGATCCTTCGCTACCAGCAGGGGTTGTTTATATCAAATTATAGCGAGTTTGAGAAATGATCGCGGTGCAAACTCGTCTCTCGCCCCCAAACGCTCCCATAACGCGCCGCGACATCGTGTCTTTGGTGCCGATGGTATTCCCAGAGCGAAGGATTCTTTACACTCTTCTCATGCATAGACGCGATGTCGATATTCGCACAAGAAATTCGAGATTTTTAATAATTTTCTTCAAATTTTTTGGGTGGACGGAATATTTTAAAAAAATTTCTGTTTTCATGGGATTACCATTTTTTTTTTCGTTTCGTTGGTTTCGATGTTTTCGTCATCGATTTTTTTGGGTGGACGGAATATTTTGGATTTTCTCGGTTTCGAGGAGATTTTTTCTTTTCTCCTCGTCGAGCTAATCGGAAAAATGCATGGACTTGGCTTTCCGGAGGATCCCATGAATCATGGAATCTTCGGCGAAACTTGCTGTCCGTTAAATTGTTGAAAAAATTCTCGGCAAAACAGAGAATACGGTAAAAAATTCGCCATGTATAATTAACGTCGATAAAGTCATGGAAACCGGGCGCCGTTAATTTTCATGAAAGCCATCGCTGAAAAGTGTTATGGGGAAGGAAAGGCTGTGCTGTTGGCTGATAAACGTCGAAGCTTGGGCATGGCATGTTAAGCAGCAGCGCAGGAAAGTGGAGAGAGAAGGGCTGTACGCCGAGATGGTGTCTCTTATGGTGGGCCTGGCTGCGGACTGTGCAGCGTTGTTGAGAATGCAACGGAGCTCGAGAGGGTAATTTTATAGAGCAAAATGCATATGTATGCGGTTTCTACGAATCCTGCTCCGCGGCTCCGCGGCAAACGCAGCATGAAGATAAAATTTTTTACTCCTGCGTCGGGGACGAGCTCACATGCTGTGTGTCCATGTGGATCCTGTGTGTATAGCGCAACTATCAAGCTCGCTCGTTAAATTACCCCACGAGCTGGCAACGTTTTGTATTGGCGCTCCAGAGCAGAGAAAAAGTTTAAAGCCAAAGCGAATCCGTCTGCCTGTACATTTTCATCATTTTTGTAGGATCCTCGAGCGCGGACCAATGGGGAACGAACGTTTGCATACGAATGGCTCGATTGGAAGCCTCGCGATTGCGAACACTCGGGACGAGACGCAATACGGTGGAACGCAGTAAACAAAAGCTCTCGTGCAGTCTACGTCAAAGAAAAACTTTGGTACTTTTTCTTCACCTCAAATGATTCCAGTTCGATTGCCAAACCTGCGAATGTGGCGAGAGCTCGAAAAATGTTTTTTCCATCGATTTTTTTGATATTTTCATTTTTTTGCTTTTTTTTTTGTCACTTATGCGCGTGCAACTTTGCACGGGAATAATGAAACTTTGTTTATGAAGCCGTAGCGCTGGCTGCGACGTCGGGGAACGCGGGGAAGTCCAGGGGAACACTGAGAAGGGAGGAAATATAGTTGAGGCGTTAATCCAACGTGTCTCGTGGGTGTCAGAGTGCTGGTGAAATATGAGCCGGGTAGCCGGAAAATACGAGGCACCCTGACGACGATATATGCACGAAGTGAAGTTCTGGCGGCTTATTGAACGCCAATGAACGCCAAGTTTTTTGTACATATTGTTACAATTTCTTGGGTCTCCGGGACCCGGGGACGTGTAGGGGGAGTCCTGAATCGAGATCCGGTCACTCGAGCCCTCGTTCATTAACACTGACAATTAATTAAGTTCGTAATTACGGGAAAGTCATCGAGAAATATGTGAAAATCCGAAGTATCGCGAAATGCAACGTTTATTTCATAAAAAATCGTCAAATTCAGTTAAAAAATTGGGACCATCGAAATTTAACGGTTTTTCTTCAATCACCAGGGTCACTTTTTGCTCCTACGTTGAATCCGTCCGATTGAACCTTTTTTTAAATGGAAAATCACAAAATTCAATGATTGCAGCGCGAAATATTGTGGATAATCAATTTTTACCATTGTAATCGTTAGAAAAATCGTAAGAACGCATTAGGAATGGAAAATCTTGTCGAAATAACGAACATTTTGAAATGACAAAAAAATATTGAGTTGCGCCATATTTAACAAAGAATTGACGTTTTTTTCACGAAATTGAATTCTCAGTGGTGGAAAAATCGATGTAAATGGTAATTGGCGACAAGCTCGAGGCTCAGAAATGAATTTGGTGCGGGAATTGTCCTGGAGCGAGAGCGTACGTGACCATAAATGCGACGAGCGCGATGACACAGTTTATTCGGAGACGTGGATCAATTCGTAAAGTGAAGGAACGAAGGACGATTATGAGGCAGCAGTAGTTGCTAAAATAATATATACGCTCGAGGATCATTTATATTTGCTGGTGATTTTTTTATTATTTTTGCTGGGAAAGGCCGTGTCGCGAGGAGCAGGAGGAGGAGGAGGCGTCGGGGTCGGTGGACAATTCGCCCTGGAGATATGTAGAGGCGCGGGTGTTAAATGGAGGAGCGTAAAGAGCTAAACCTCGAGCACAAAACAATTTACTTTGAAGGCCACAATGTCCATTAGAACGGGGGAACGTGAGTGCACAAGCGAAATAATGACTTTCTCTAGCGCGCGCCGCGGAGTTACAGCGAAATATTAGACGTTCTCGTCGCTGCTATATGCACGCCGCTTTGGCGAACAACAAACACACGTTGCATCATTACGGAATCACCCTCGCGTCCGCGACCTGACTCACTTCGAGTTGCAATATTTTTCATTCCGCTGCTGCAGCGATGACGATTCCGTTGCTCTTATTTCTTTTTTATACCACCAGAACCGACAAAGGTTATGTCTCAAGCTCAGTAGGTCACAGCAGCTTGGTGCATCGGCTTACCGAGCAGACGCAGTTTATCATTTCATCTCGTTCGAGATGCCGCATAGAAAAATAATCATACGGTCTTTGCCCAGAAACAAAATTTTTCATTACAAATTAATGAAATTTATTTGACTTAAATGAATCAATTCATTTAAATACCAACCGAATGGAAATAAACATTTTTTTTTTCCAAATAATTTCATTTGTTAAATATATTATTCATTGATCTTCTGGATTATTCGAAATGAATAGAAACTTTATTCGAACGCAATCAATATTTGATTTATCTAAATATATTTAATTATATAAATATTTTTTCAATTTATTCAAATAAAATTTTATATTTTTTTAATATAAACCTCGTCGTTTGAGGATTATAAATTTTTTTTAGCATTCAATAAATAAGAATTCAATTCAGAGAAATTGTTTATGAATAAACTCTTTTATTAAATTTTCGTAAATCTTTTTGCTGGAAGCAGGAGCCGAATCGACAAAAGAATCAGCAATTATTCAATTTCGTATTAAATTGCAATTTCTGTGCACGTTAAGAAATTTCAATTAAATCGTTGAAAATAATGTAAAAAGGCTGAAATTGCATGACTTATTTACGATTGCGTAAGCTGATTAGCATTTGGCAAGGTAAATTGAAGTCGATAGCGACGGGAGCTGGAAATTTGATTGTTCGTTCGGGAAAACCGATCCTCTGGTCAAAATTCTTATGAATTCTCATTGTGCCTGTCGAGTCGAGGACTCGAGTGGATTAATAAAAATATGAAAATGTTTTTAAACCGATAGTCAAAGTGTTACGTTACGTTTCCTGTCACTTAACCGCACAACATTGGATACTGCGACGTTAATCAGATAATCAATTAACTATTCCAGTTCTATATAATAATGAAAAAAAAAATAAAAACGTTGGACCGAATAATTATGCAACTGTTGAGCCGAACTCACTCGCGGATATAACTTCCGTGTCTATTATTTTAATCGTGCGCGCCAAATTGTTTTAATCAAACATCGTGAATCTCTTGAATAATTGAACTATATCGTAAGTTGCCGAGATAATTTGACACGAGATGAAAAGAGTGTTCGTGCGTCGCGTCGCGCCTCAATGCCCACGACGAGCGATTGTATGCAAAGAATTATCGCATGTCAAAAAGTGTATCTATTAAAAAGATAAGCAATTGGATCTAGACGAGCCGTTGCTGCTGAGAGAAAATGCGAAAAAAAAACCATAAAACCCCATAGAACCCCATAAAACCCCGTAAAACCCCATAAAATGCTATAAAAAAAAAAAATTTCGTATCGCAAGCCGAGGCTACTTTTCTAGTCATTTTTTCGATCCCGTTGAAGGAAATTTTGTTGAAAATCTTGACCCGTTGTCCCTGGCTGAGACGTTTTAGCCGAGGGATAAAAGTTTCTCAGCATCGCCGCGGATCGGCCAAGATGCAGCAATTGCGAGGGACTTGACGCGCCGCGCCGTTCTGGCGGGGCTGCTGCATGGCTTTCTGCCTCATCCCGTCGGCATCGCTCGCGCCCGAGTACCGCACGCCACAACAGCTCGTTTATTTATACCGGCCATTCTGCGGCTCCTCCGAGCTCTCCGCCATCTTGTTTTTACGACCACCCCCGTGCGCGGCGGCAGCCCTCGAGGCGGCTGCTTCTCCTTCTCATACTCTCCCGCCTTATTGCCTCTTGCACCCCATCCACCGCGCTCTCAAACATGCAGATGCGATTCTCTCTCTCGGAACTCGCCTCTGCTTCGTCTTCGCCTTCTGCTTGCTCCTCGAAACCGCGCGGCCATCTCGCACGCCTCATCACTCACTTTTTTCTTTTTTTTTTTTTTTTCTTTCACCTCCTCGTAAAGTTCCTAACGCATCGACTTTCGGCCACCATTTTACCTTCATCAAGACCTTTGACCTTCACATACACTTTTTCATCCCTCGCTGCCTCCTCCCGCGTGTCTGTCTCTCGCGTTCCCAATGTCATCGGCTCAGCCTCAAGTCTCTCAACCATTTCACCCGCTCCCGTGCTTCTTGATCAATTTTCTCGACTCGGAAACGTCCCCCAGCCTTTTTCGTACTCGCCGCCCCCATAGAAATGGCTGCCCAAAGATTTTTCATCAACCATCGAAAATAATCGCTCGCCACAACCTCCTGCTAACCATTCTTTTGCCTTATATAATACGAAAGCGAGCTTTCGTCGACGGTACATCGCGCCGCTTACTGGGGTGATCGTCGAGTTTCGGTCGCCAGAGTGTCGTTAGACACGCCAACCCCGCCCGCCGCGGTTTACCGACCTCAAATATATATTCGTCGTCTCCCACACTAACTTGCCAACTAGGGTCGCAGCACTCGCGACGTACAACGCAGAATTACGATTAAACCTCCCGGCAACCATATATTCGAGCTTTATCTCGATAGTCCTTGGCTCTTCGTCCTGGGCCTCGTAATACGAAGAAGAAAAAATCAATGAGGCCTGACAATCGAAAATGCGATCCTTTATTTATAAAAAAAAAAAATGAAGAATAAATTTGAAAATTTGTGGAAATTGGAGCGTCGACAAACTTTTTTAAAAAATTCCAAAATGCTGTACAATTCGTATTTTTCTAGCAATTCCAACAAAATTCTCAGAGAATTAGGAGCTCGTATGGATTAACATCTGTGAAAAACGGGAGCCCTGCAGCTCTAACCGTTCTCGAGTTATAAACGTTTGAATTTTACACTGCCATACACACACATCCGGACATTTTTTCTTGGCAATGAATGTGAATCGAGGGACGTGGAAAAGAATAAAAAATTGGAGGCCCGAATGATGGTAAATTTCATTTCTTGAGCTTGTATGGGCGCGGATTACTCTTCGCCTGTCAAGCGGCCATCGTGCTGGTTTTTGTGGCGTCGTCCCGCCGCGAGAGTCACGCTAACTTTGGAGCACACGATCCCTCCAAAGAAAACAAATGCCGAACTACATCGGCAAACGCTCGCGAAGCGGTTAACCAAACAAGAACATCACGGGACCGCAAAACACCAAAAGGTCAAAACAGAAACAAGTGAATCACGTATTGTCCTCGTTAGGTTCGAACCTCACGAGCTTTTGCCTCCGACTCGTGACCCAATCATCGCTTCTGCATCACCAAAACGATCATTAACAATAAAAAGTCGAAAAATTAAAAATTCGGAGAATTTTCTCGAAATTTTTGTCAAACAAAAACAACATGAGAAATTTATGAGAAATAAATGACAGGATCATGGGGAAATGCATTTTCTAGAAATTTGAGTAAAAAAAGTTAGACATGAGAATTGGACAAATTGGACACAATAATTTGTGGGAAAAAAATGTTGGGATCATGGGGAAACGGATTTTGTGGCGTATGTGCACGAGGACAAGAATAAAATGCATGTGCATCAGGAGAGACAAAAATGGTTTGGCATTGCGCGAGGGCTTATAGAATCTCTCTGGTTGGCGGAGAGTCTGCTGGTCTCTCGCTCGGTTTCGTTTGGCCGTTTATAGATAATGGGTATATACGAAAAGTAATTACGAATGAATTATACACGGGCGAATGGGGTTACGAGGATGATAATATAACGGGCGTAATCGCCGGTACGAAGAGATTATCGTCCTAATAAGGGAGTGACGCAAGTGTTTTGCCTGCCACGAGAGAGATAGAGAAAGAGAGAATAGCGAGGAGGAGGCACGTCTCGCCTTGGCTGCAAAGGCTCAAACTTAACGTTCAAGCAACCCGGAGATATATGTCCGCGATCCCGAGCTCGAGAGAGAAAAGCCCTCCTCTTGTTCATTCACCTCCCGCGCGCGCTCCGTTTCAGACTCAAGTACGACGACCCGCGTATCAGGACTAAGAGCTCCCGAGCTAACTTATTCGCCCACTCAATGAGTTTCACTCGTGGAAGCATCGACGCGAGGAACAAAGATGCTTGAGGGCTTTTGTCGTGATGGGAGCTTGACGGGGGAAAAGGTCACGGAGATCGCTTGAGGGGCGAAACGCAAAATGGATGGTCGCGGCGATTTGTCGTTTTTTTTTCTTCGATTTTTGTGTCGAATGAAAAAAATTAATTTTCGGAGATATTTTTGTTTTTTTTTTGCTTTTCGAAATAATATCAAAGTTTTCGGTAATATGGACGTTAAAGGGCTCGGAGGAGGATTGCCGCTTTTAACCGAACGGCAAAGGGTGAGCACGTAAGGGAGATAAAGCGAGAAAGCGCTAGCGAGATGGGGCTGAGCATGCGGTGAGAGATAATGGCCGATATTCACCGGATGGCTCTTTTATATCGTTTACGATAATTACACGAGGACGCGGTGTGTTCCAGCCCTTGCGCATAGCCTGCTGTGGGCGAGCGTCAACTTTCATTATTAGTTATACGCGATGTTATCGTTGATGGAGCTGTATATTTCGAGCCTTGCTAAAATCCCCGACGATCGCGGAATCTCTTCGATGTTTTGAAATATTTTATGTTCGATACTCTATCATTTTTTTCACCCTCCGGATTATTTTAGAATTCTATTTTAATTATTTAAGGGGCCCGAGAAATATTTGGCAGCTCGTGCGATTTTTTCACCAAGTTTAAATATTTTTTAAATCGATACTCTATTTTTTTTTGTTTTTTTTTTATATTTATTTTCGAGGTTCCATTTTATAGAAAAATTCTACCGAAATTTATTATAATGTGTGAGAGAAAAGTTGGTTGATTTAGTTGTGTTTTTATTCGCAGTAGCCGGAGCATTTCCAAGGCGAATCGGTCATCCTTATCAGAACAGAACGCCACCAAAAAGAAAGAAGCCCCGAACGAGTTTCACGAGGCTGCAGATAGCCGAGCTCGAGAAACGTTTTCACAAACAAAAGTACCTGGCATCGGCGGAAAGAGCAGCTTTGGCAAAGTCTCTCAAGATGACGGACGCCCAAGTCAAAACCTGGTTCCAAAACCGCCGAACGAAATGGAGGTAAGTCTCAATAATTACATCAATAACTAATGACCATTTGAAAAAATATAAAAAATATCAATTCATATAAAAAATATATATGAAAAAGATGAATTGCTATAAAAAATAAAAAATATATATAAATATTTGAAAAAAATTTACGAGACTTTTAATTAAGGATTAATCGTAAATATTCTCGCATGTCATTTCGAGCGTAAATGATGCGAAGAAAAAAATGTGGAAAGACGTTTTAACTCCCGGTGTTAACAAGCTCCGGTAACAACTCTATGGAATTTCATATTAAGGGGCAACATCGAATATTCATTCCTTTTTAACTCGAGTTGGCGTTTCCGACTTGATAGCTCGTGTTTAACTACACACTTAGCACCAATACAAATCATTGTCTATATGTTAAATTGTCGAGCATACATAAACGTGGAAAAAGGAATATTTATATGCAAATGTGAGGGAGAACTAAAATTGAAAGTGATTGTCATGGTGGGACGAGAAACGACCATTGGACAAACGTGTGTATAAAACGATGTTCGCGAGCCTCGCGATTAAAGAGCCAAAGAGATCCATTATTTTGGGGAAACGATTATTAGATCGATTAAATCTTGACAAATCATTATTTTATGGGAAAATTAACATTTCGGCACCGAACTCGAAATTAATTGAAAATAAAATCATTTTTTTCCAATATTCTTGACATTTTTTTTTCTACCGATCGAAATTAACATGTTCTAATTAATTCATTTTATTTTCTTGTTCGCAATTATAACGGAAATTAAAACATCGACGTTTTTGTCAATATTTTTTATTTATTTTTTGTCTCAAGCGTTCGAGGAAAAAAATTGGGGAGCGAATTTTAATAATTTGATGTTTTTTTTGGTAATTGTTTTCATTTAATTCGCGTGGACTTTTGCGTCGCTCGAGGTGTGCACGTTGATGGTTTTTTTTTCGATCTCTCTCCCTCTCTCTCTCTCTCTCTCTCTCGCTCTCTCGGTCTCTCTTGGTGGAGTCTCTTGAAAAGATAAGCGAGAACGAAAACACGTAATTTAGATAAGAGAGAGAGTCGAGGTCCGAGGGCGGCTTCGTGCTTGGCCTCTGCGGATTCTCCGCAGGGGCGACCGACCGGCGAGACGTTACGCCGTCGACATTCTTGAGGGATATCTCTCCCCGACGACGAGACATTTTCTCGTCGTCGCCAGAGAGTAGCTTTGGAAAAAAATGAAGTAAAAAAAAAAAAAAATATATGGATATAAATGAAAAATGAATAGATACGTGGCCGAGACGAGGCCGACAGGACTGCGCGGCTACCATCAGGATCTGTTGTCCTGATCCTTACCAGGATCCGTCGCTGCTTTCGCTTCTATAAATACCGAATTACGCGCGAGGCACGTTCGGTCAAAAAAATTCGTTAATTTCGTTTGATCGCCCGATCGAAACCGGGCGGTCCAAAAAAATCTGAGATCGAGGGATCGTTTCGAATTTCTTTTTAAAAAAATCTCCATTTTCGGGGAAAATTCGAGACCGGAATAAAAAATCAAGATTTTTTTAGTCGTAGTTGCATTGAAAATTTCATTGATCCGGTCCAAAAAAAAATCTTGAATCAGGGGATTATCTTGAAAAATGTTGTCAAAAAATGATGAATTTTCGGTCGAAATTTGAGAGGAAATAAAAAATACTGACGTTTTTCGTCGCCGAGATTTTCGTTTCGATTTAATACAGAGAAATGTATTTTGAGGGAGAGCCGGGAATGACTTTTTTCTGAGTGATTCCGGCTGCACGGCGACGGTGGACTATTTAAGAAAATGTTTTAAGGTATTAAGCTGGTGCGATAAGGGCTAGGAGAACAAACGGGGGCCCGATTTTTCGGAGCAACGATTCGGGGCGAATCCGCTTGCGCAGGGCATCGTTAGAAAAACGTTATTTAAGAGGGAAATATGGTTGTGAAGGCCGTGCGCTAAAGAGCCTGTCGCTAATGCTCCGGAGTCAAGTTCTAATATCCGGATTATCCGGAGTGTTGACGCCGCGACGGGGCTAGACGCCGGCGGGAGAATTCTACGATCTTTTTAAGAGAAACGATCACGGCTGGTGCGCGATGAGTCATCGTTGAGAGACACTCTACTAGCTGACAAAGTGTCGTCAAACCGCGAGCATTCACGCGTCCCCAAAACAACAAAAGTGGAAGAAAAAAACAAAAAAACAAAAAATTTCAACCCGAAATCTACTCATTTGGGAATCGTGAAAAAAAGAAACGGGAGAGTGCACGAGGTATAGGCACGCTCGATCTTCATTAACATACCGAAAACACGTTTTATATCACGTACGATTAAAATATTTCTTTACGAGGAAGGAATTATTGGGCGTTGAATTTATACAGCTGAAATGAATTCAACGGGTTAATAAATATTCGTATAAAGTGAGCAGTAACAAGAAAAATAAAAAAAATAAAAGTAAATGCTACTCACCAATTCGTCTTTTAGGTTCGAGCGAATTTGTCTCGAATATGAAACTCAAAATTGGAGGATTTTTATCCACTTTTCAAAAGGGACCAATTATCGAAACTTTTTATTCGCTGTCGACGCGGACAATTTATTTTTTAGTCAATTACAAAAAAAATCAATAAGGAAATGGATTTTTTTCATTGAATAATTAATTAACCCCATCCAAGTTGTACTTATTCGAGAATTTTTTTCGGAATATGAAACACAAAATCAATGGATTTTGATCCACTTTTTAAAAGGGGTGAATAATTGAATGAATTTATTCGCTATCGACAGGAATCATCCATTTTTTCATTAATTATGAAAATTTCAATCACGAAATCTATTTTTTTAATGGATTTTTTAATTTATTCATTTATTGCTTTACTCACTTATTCATTTACTTATTGATTTATTTATTTATTTATTCGTTTAGTTATTTTTTGATTTAAAAGATTTTTTTAATTTTTAATTTTTTCCTAATTCGAGAATTGTTTTTTTTCACGATTCTATAAATTTAGTGATTGTTGCCGAAAAGAAAAGGCCGGGGGGGGGGGGGGCTTCATTTATTTATACGCTTACCCATGTATTTATAGTAAGAGACAGCGAGTGGAAAGATAAGGAGGGGAGAGGAAACGTGTAAAATAACGAGATGACCGGTATAGGCACACGGACGAGATAACTCGTCTTCAATAATTCAGATACCTAACAGCTTAGCCTTGTCCTTTACATAATGTAGTCCGTACCCCTCCCCACGGCATAGTTTCTCCCTCGCGGTTCGGTCGTTGGTGCTTTTGTCGTTTTACCGAGCGCGCAGAGCAGAGCAAAGCAGCGGGCTTTGCTATTGGCGTTTGGCCCAACGAAAAGGCCAAAATCGTAGAGAAACTCGCGCTCCTCATCCTGTCCCGTCGACCAAAACGCGTTCTCATACCCCGCCGCGACGCCCTCTTTGGCTTTTAAACTGTCAAACATCTCGAATCCAACATTTGAATCGCCATCGATTCGAGGACCGACAGCCAGAGGGAAAGAGAAAGAGAAAATACCTCGTGGCTCGTCCTTCCTGGACCTCAAAATCGAGACACTTACGCCCTTTTCACTCTCGCCAGCGCATCGATGCTTATTCGGCAGGATCCCCACCCCTCCTGCTGCTGGCGCTCTGCTCACGGCGTTGGTGTTTCCACTCGATTCGTTAAACATTCATCAACCCCCTGTGTACGAGCACCCTCGTAAACTCGCTCCGGTACACGATTCCACCGGCAAAAGCCTCGTGCCGCCCGCTCCGCCGCATCAACGCTACCAGACGCCGCCGCTCTTCCACCATATGAATCCCACACTTTTTTCTATATATATGTCACCCGCACTTTGCCAAATAAAGAAACAACGAAAATTCGCCCGATCCCGCGCAAAGCTACTTTGCAGGTCTCTGGGGAAACTGAGAACGTCGCAACATTCCTTGCAGCTCACTCGAAAACGACTTTGATTAACCGGAATTAATTATCGATCGAAGAATCTCTTAAGGATGTTGTATTCACAATTTTCTATCGATGGATTCTTTTTAATTTGCACAATATTAAGAGAATCTTGTTGGCCAATGGCTTGGGCAATTTTAAGAGATTTCGCCATGTAGAAGTCGAGATATTTTTATTCATAAAAATCACAACTTTCAGTTTTTCTTCTCCCAAGAGGAAAGTTTCAATTTTCAACATTTAATATTTCGATTTACAAATGGTGGAGCCTCTTGAAACTTTGCACACACTTTTATGTTACATCGAAGAAACTTGATTTATTTTTTTCAAGAAAATCGGTCGTAAAATTTTTTCGAAATTTTCGCTTTTATTTAAAAAATACAAATTAGCTCGGACGATCTTGAATTTAGAGTATGTCGTTCTTTAGACAATTCGTAACAACTTTTCTAAATTAAGTTGGGCTCGCAATGTATTTTGTGTGTAAGAAAACCTGAAAACGAAAATTGACAATTATTGAAATTTATCGAGAATAAATGAAATTTCAAAAATTGTGAATTTTTTTGTTGTTTCTTATTTATTTTTATTTTTCATTTTTCATTTCGCACGGATTCATGGACGTAACGACCTCGAAACGCTGTAGCGTTGAGAATCGAGAAGCTTATAAAATCCCGATAACGTTGACGCGTTGGTCTCGCTCTTGTTATTTGTCTATGCGGCTGTGCGATGTACAACGGGAGAATGGATAGCATAACAAATAAGACATTGTCGACTAACCGGATACATGAAAAATAAAAGTGACACTCAACATCGCGTTTGGTAATCAAGAGTCGCGGTAGCGACTCGAGACAAGCACATTTACGCTAGTGTCAAAGTCAAGCGAGCTCGCTACAAGACACTTTCACAGCAAGGAGCGCATTTCCCAACTGTTTTTGAATATTTTCAATTCTTTTAACATTAATAATTCGTCGACGATATCATTTTCGAAGGTGTTGTTGGTTCCCATATTTTTTATTTTATTTTTCCTTTCGATTGGGACTAACCAGAATTTCGTAGCTTAAAGCGTCATGTAAATATTATTAAAATCCATGTTTCATCGGATCAAAAAATTGGCGTTTTTTTTCGCACAGATTTTTGATCCTCAAATGTTTCGTTTGGACTTTCGCACATAGGTGCGAATAGGTATGTTCGGGCCGGACAAGTACTCTGTGCGTATCCGCTCAAGATACGACGCTAAACTTCTATATGAAATTGTTGTCAATCAAACTATCCTTAAAAATCGTTCT
>JAPYYS010001127.1:0-52109 GCA_030522525.1 Campopleginae sp. 14b
AAAAAAAAAAAAAAAAAAAAAAAAAAAAAAAAAAAAAAAAAAAAAAAAAAAAAAAAAAAAAAAAAAAAAAAAAAAAAAAAAAAATGGAAAAAAGCACATCATTATGATTTATGAGTTTTCGGTCCTTGAAGGGTTTATTGAAAATGGTCGGAATACAATGAACAGATTTTTCCATAGACATAAAAATTCGATAGATTTCAAAATGTATTTCTGCACCTGAATCTTCTTTATTTTTCAAAACATTGAGATCTCGTTTTAATCCTTGAAAAAGACGTCGGAGGTCAGCCACGATGAAGATAAGATTATGTTGAATCTCTTAGCAAGGGATTGAGTCCAACGGTTCGGTATGTCACTTCGTACAAACGTTGCAAGCATAGAGAGAAGGAAGCGGGAGAAGTTCGTGAACCGAACAACTAAAACTCACCGATTCACTGCACTGACTACACAGACTTGATGATCTTGTTGTACGTAATCCTAGGTCCCTGTTTTTCTTTCTCCATGCATCTCTTTTTTTCTGTATGCCCGTTTCTAGGCTTTGTCCCTCGCGTTCTCCATCTTTTTTTCCCAAGTAAACGAAAGGTTGTCAGACCAAAGCTTCCAGGTTCGAGATGAGAGCGCTGCGAGCTCGGTTAGGAGGATCGTAGGTTGGAAAGCGACACGAGTAGTAAAAGCGAGAATAAGAAATAAAGGGTGTACGTCAGGAGGAAAGAAAAAGTTGGATACTCCAAAGAGAAAGCTTGCTGGTAAGGCCCCCGTGGGCTACATGGCTGAGACTTTGCGAAATAAAAGCTCACTTTACGATGGAGCTTTTATTGCGGGTTCGGCATTCCTTTTGTATTTTTCGTGGGGGTATTTCACCGCACTCTTTCTGGCCCCCGATAGCCCAACAGCTCCGACACAGCTTTTAATCGGTTCAACGAGCAGTATAAGTTCTCCTCTACATTTATAGTAACGAACAGCTATGTGATACGAGGCACGTGACTACAATCGATTGAAAAATTGCATTTGTTAGTTTGTGCCAATAAAACCAAGCGACATCTCGAAATTTTTATTTCAATCAGATTTATAGACTCAAAAAATATTTTTCAAGTGTGAATATTATACAGGAAGTACGATTATTTCGAAAATTCTCATTAACGCGTCTTCTAGATTCAACTTTCGTGTAAAAGCATTTTAATCAACAGAAACTGTCATGATGTGTGATTATAGCGTCCCAGCTGTTATTCGAATATGAAATATCCCTCCTGTACAAAAAAGCCTCAGAGAAGTAAGTAAGTAAATAAGCTGTGTACTTGTTTATACAAAAAAATTAAGTCTCTTGCTTGTCGATGGTACGTGTTGGCGGAACAGAGCGAAAAATAACCGGTTACGAAGCCTGGCCTTGGAGGATTGACGGCAGGTTTATAGAGGCTCGAGCAAGAGCGAACTTTTCGTTCTTAAACGTCAATTAATTTAGCCTGTAGAGGAGTGAGAGAGGGAGATAAAGTGTGTAATAGTGTGGCACGAGGCAGAGGGAAACAGAAAGCTTTTTCGCGTCGTGGTGGTTCTGTCGGAAGCACTAATTGAAATATAGGGCGGAAAAGCCTCAGGCTCGCGTGCTCAACGAGGACTTTCCATCTCAATCTCTGTCCCGCTCTTTCTACTCTCTTTCCAACCTCCCCCCATCCGCCGCCACGGTCTTGCTCTCATCCTCTTTCTACGTGATTGAAGCGAGACAAACGATTTAAATCAGGCCGCGCAACGCCCTTTAGGCGATCCTTGAATTATTCACAATCGAAATTGTGACAAGCCAACCACCCCTACTTATAATCGAAAACAGAGTACGCCCTCCGTCCAGACGAGTATACTAATGCCATAACGTAGAGGTTAATAACTTATACTCCGCTCCCTTCGTCTGTTTTACTTGCGAAATTCCTTTTGCCAGTTTAACACAAACAAACTATCTTTAACATCGTTTCCTCATACATGATCGCCAATTTGACTTGAATTCGGTTTACAAAAAACGCCAATACTAATTTAGCTTTTAGAATAATTTAATTGATCATGAGAGTGAATTTGATGAACCGTTGTTGTTGCTAACTCGATGATTTCCACTGTTCAGAAAATATTTCCGTTACTTTTGTTTATCCCTTCAGCTACGGGTTTAATAAACGAATCGTCCGTTACCGCGGCCGCTGGCAATTAAACGCTGTGCTCTTCGTCAGTTACCAAATACGTTATTGTCTCTGTTTTGTTTTACTACGAACTGGCAGGACGAGGTTCGTTGCGGTGAACGCACGTAGGCTTTTCCCCGCTTCCGGCCGTTTGTTTTCGAAATTGCGTTAATTTGCCGAACGCTAAAGGCTGATTTTGTGAGTGACGTCGCAATCACTGGACAATCACCGAAAACGATCGAAGCACAACGACGTACTACTGAACGGATTACTAGCCGATGTGTATGATTTCGAATCTCGTTTATTTACTTTGCTATAAAAACAATGTTTCCGTAACTCTCGCATTCGTTTCGAGGTTGTTGCTTCCTTTAAGGAATAATATTTCATTCGCCTAGTATTTTCTAGCCGCTCGAATGACAGGAAAATTTGAAGAAATGATCGGTCATCTAAATTGCTCCTGATTTAATTCTTAACCCCGTAACTCGGTTCTTTGATGCATTCGTCGAATTATAACAACAAAGTAGGTGTAAGTGCCTCATGAATAAGGAAGTTGAGATACATGTAGAGTCAAGATCGGAAACAATCGTTTCAACTAAACTGAAAAGCTAGAATGTCCCAGTGGGAACGTCTCTGCCTCGTCTCAGTTTTCCAGTCATTAGCCTCTTCCCCCGAGACCGATCGAAGCGCAACGTCCTGACTGACAAGGATATGATCCAATAATATTCTAATCAAAGTCAACACATTGTTGAGAAAACTGTAGAAGGAGAGCAAGGGGCGAGAGAGGGAGATGGAAGTAAAAGAGCTCTTGTTCTCGCTAACAAAACCGATGTGACATCCCTCCCTTTTCCGCAAACGATGTACACCGCCGTGCACCACGAGTTCTGATACTCATCCTTTCGGAGTATCTCCTGCATCTCACTCGAAACAATATTTCAAGTGTCATCCGCCGTCGGTAATTAATCATACATTAATTGGCAAGAAAAGACGCCCGTCATCCTTGAAAATTGCTTGTATTCTCTTGAAGCCACAAGATGACGATATTTCCGCGGCTGAAAAAGTCGTTTTCCGTGCCAGCTTGATGCAATAAGGTGTCTCTCGTCTACAACCAACTTTCATTAATTTTCCATCATAATTAATGAGCTGCTAGTTTGCGGCTAATAGTTAACAATACTTTTATTATTCCGCTAAAATACTCTCGCAGTTATGCACAAGCTGTTTCGTTGCTGTTCACGCGATGCGATTTAAAAGCGCGAGAGCGACAGGATCGAACGAGAAAATAAAAAAAAATCAAAGAATTACAAAACTTCTGGCTCGTTTAATGGCCAAGAAATTCAAACTTTTCCAAGTTATTGCACAGCTGAGAACTGAGACGGGTAGGAAAATACAAGGCGAAGAGAGTCAGACAGAGAGAGAAATATAGTGAGAACGAGGGTCGCAGGGGAGCAGAGCAAACTCTTTTTCGATAATTGGGCACAAATTAAGTATCGAGTACACGGTGAGCAGCGCAGAAAGAAAAAGAAGCCGTCGATCGGGTCGTTTATCGATTTCGCATCGTAGAGACGAGTAGAAAAACGAGAATAAAAGTAGAGGAAGGCGGAACAGCCAAGAAAAAGGCACGCGCGGAGATCAGATCAAATAAAACGAGTTTCAAGATAACATATCGTGTGGAAACAGTACAAATATTTTTCCTTGATGCATAACATGAATACAAAGTAAATACTGAGCACATAAGTGGAAAAAAGCGAAAGATATAGACGTAGGAAAAATTGAGGGATGGATTTGAAGAGGCGTGAGCAAAATACGTCAAAGGAACACTTGGGTATGAAACGTTTACAGCGCATATGGGCATTTCCACATGAGATTCTCATATTTTTGTGACATTTCAAATAATTTGGGCTCCCAAAAATAAAATTCTGAAGTATCGATTCTTTCTGCTCAATCGAGAGCGACGCGATATATCACGATGAGAGAATACTTTACGAACGATAAAACTCCCATAGAACAAATACCATCAATCGGTATCGACGAAACATTGGTGTTGTTAATAGAAATAATGAAATTTATCTCTCCGTTTTGCTGAACCATTCATAAACGTAATTTACGATAATTCGTTAATTCCGGCATCCTTTTTTAATCTCTCCTTCAATAATCTGTAGCTCTATCGATTATCATTGAGGTTTGCCACTGTAAAAAATCAAGCAATAACTTTATCGTCGTGGTGGACCACGAGACTGAAAATATTTATGCAGCTATAGGATTTATGCGCCAGACAGAATTTTATAGGATGAATCGCTGTTTGCACAAAGCAGCTTGGACCCTCGTTGTTGCCAGGATAATCGATGTAATACAGGCGGGATTAATCGACTGTGTTATTTTTTCAAAATTCATTGGCTTTTATTGAGTAGATTTTTTCTTTTATATTTTCGACACGGATTATCCCAACAATGCCAAGATCTCTTCGCGCTGACTAGCAAACCTCGTGATTATTATTCGTACGAAACTTTTACAAAAATATTGGAGGTACAGCTGACGAATATCTTGATTCTCGAGGATTTTTTAGTGGCTCGAGTCTAGAAGAGTGCATGTGGCACATGTAACCTGCTTTTCTACTTTGATGTTAGACGAGCTCGTCGTCCTGGTTGGTGAGTGAAGCTCGACTGGAGGAAGGTTTTCCTCTTTTTAGCAAAATCAATCACTCGTTATATGCGTTGTTGGTGAGACGATGTTCTCGAACGTTTCTCTCGTCAGTGATCACGGTGAAGGAATAGTCGTACGAGCAAGAAAGAGTGATAGGGAGCGAAAAGAAAAAGGACGCGAGAGGGGAAGAGAGCGAGCGAAAGAGGGAGGCGGCGTGCGTTGAGGAGCGGAGGGTAGAGCTGCACGGGTAGCGAGGCAAGGGAGGAAAACGTCCTCGTATCAGCGCTGGACACTCACACGATAGACTCTCACACCCTGCCATCCTCGTGATCGGAGAGGAGAAAAAAGCTTAAAATTTATCGGTCGTCGGTATCTTGCGGTGACCCGAGAAATATTTAACGTCTCTCTCGCACTTATCCACTTTCTCACGACTCGCCCTCTTCCAGCCTGCTCACAATCGTTCCCTTGAAATTCATTTCGAAACGAAACGTTGCTTTTGTCCCAAGTATTTTCCTCACAACGTTATCGTCTAGTAAGCGACTGCGTTGCGTCGAAAATTGTTCATGAATGTATGCAGTTTTTCATTACCCGCAGATCTCGTCCTCGTAATCATAATCATGACAAAAAGTACTTATACATGTCGACGGTAGAGCTTAACTCTCTCTTTCGTTGGAAGGATTAAATTTTCCTGCTGGTGAACGTTCGAACCTTAACAAGGGGGCGTGATAAACTTTATTCTCAAATCCGCTCTAATCCTCTCGAAATCCTCGACCAAGGTAAAATTTGCACTTTGAACGCCATTGTCAGGCAAGCTTCTCACTCCCTCAAGCGAATGTACGAAATATGCGCGTACTGTAGAGAAACGATTTAAAATTATATAAGGACAGGGCAGCGGACTCTCTCAACCATCCTGCCATAGAAACACATTGGTAATCCGAGCAAAGGCTTGCGACATGAAAAATAAAATAATATTTGGCCAAACCCTCATTGCGTCCCTCACGTAGGGTTTCCAGGAATGCTATGTAAGCATCATGCATATGCGAAACACATTTTAATCTACTCCTTTCAAGGCCGGATAAATGTCCAGTGGCTTGTCCAATGGCAATGAAATAATTTCAATTAATTCATGAATCGAAGGCCCATATCGAATTGCGTTTGACGAAAAATTTGGTAAAGCCATCGAACGTTGCTGGATCGTGAATCATAATTAAATCATTTATTTACTCTTTGCCTCGAAGGAAAATTTGATGTCAATAATTCCGCTCCGGAAATGGCTCCAAACAAGGGGAGAAGGTTAACATGTCCATAAACAACAATTAATTATTGTGGGTTAAATAACCTGTGTAGAGATTCCGAAAAAAGCGATTACATATTACTGGATGGAGAATGATTTGAATAATTTAATGAATATCTTATAAGCAGTAAAAATTCTTATCGATTATATATTTACTTTGTAAATATCGCGAAGAAAAGAAGGTTAAAGTGTACAGTTGGTTCTATCGAGGGGATGGTAGCTCAAGCAATCTCAGTGGATCGTATGCGCCAGACTGAGTATATATTTTATCCCCCGAGAGTCTTCCAATTTACTTCGCGAAATCATTTACTCGCATCCCCCACAGTCACGTCGTCGCTCTGCCAAAGGCCTTGGCTATATATCGTAGTGTGTATATATGAATAGGTATACAGATATATCGGAGGATATGGAATAAGTATCGTCGAGCTTCCGGTGTGACGGAGACACGGACCAGAGAAAAAGGACGATAGAGAAGCGGCAAAACGAGTGAGAAAATAGGAATGGGAAAGATGTCTACATAGCCGATGGTATTACAGTTCGCTGGAAAGACGAATCTTTCGAAAAATTGCGGCATTAAATTTCCGTGGCATCCACCATCATTTACGTAAACTCTAGATGTCGAGTGCACAGCCTCCGAGCAGAGTGAGCCAGACCACGGAGATCTATGACTCAGTTGTATACACAGGCACACACTACTTCAAAAAAATAAAAAAATCTTAATTCCTCGGAATGAGGAATCAATTGAAAGATGAAAATAAAATAAAAAATATAAATTCCATAAACTATGGTTTCTCTATGACAATTAATGGAGAATTACAAATTTTGCATGATGAAGACGTTTCGTAATGCCAGGACAATATCTTCGGAGATTCCGGGCTCCTGGACGGATTTCCGGGATCAGTAGACAGGAGACATTGAAAACTAAACTCGCGGGATCATACAGATTTGATGCGCGCATTCATTGCATCACTCACTGATGAGTTGTTGCCATTTTCATCAAACACTCTTCGAGAGTCAATATCCCCACGATTCATAAACAAAGTTATCGTAACAGCGGCCCATAGAACTTCCGAGGTATGGTAATTATTGATGATTATTGTACCAACGCTGAAGTTAACTTTCGGACCGTACCGATGCGCTTATAACGGACAAATTGTTATCAACTACGTACAGTCCTTTCGCCCTGAGTTTCCATATTCTTTCGTTGCTGTTTCCTGAATCACTCGGCAAAGAGGATGCAGACCAGTTCCAAACCCGGTGAGTTCTATCTCGCAAAATTGTCTTGCCTTTTGCCTCGTCTACCTAAGTCAGCCGTCGTCATGTTCGTTATCCTATTTGATTCTGGATCGTCTAACCTTGCGTGAGATGAACGGAACAGCTTCCTCTAACTAGTCGCGTACACCGGTAATCAGAAGACAATTGAGTCTCTCGAATGCCACGTGACAAGATGAAATGAAATGTCGATGATCGAGCACGGGCGTAACTTTGGGAAGCTTTTCTTTGGCTCACCTTTTGTCTAGCGAGCGACTATGCTGCTTGCTGGTACCTCCAGCATAGCCGCATTTTACTGGTTACCGGCGATGTATTCACTCGAGCTAATACAATAACATCCGCGGAACTGTAACTATTGGGAGAACGAAGCAAAGCTCAAGCTGCATTGTGCTCCATATGGTAGTCCCCGAGCAATAGCATGAACCACAGCAACGATGGGTATTTCCTAAATTGGAGGGACACGCTCAACTGCTAAGGGAGTTTAGGATGAACACGAGAGACCACGACAATAACTCATCATTAATAACGTCAACGGCTATCGGGTTCGCGGCTTTCTCTGTGAAGTTTACTTGACACTTGAGACCTCTTACTTTTGCCTGTACATATATCCGTAGATGCCACTATAGATACACGTATATTTATGCTTGTACGTTGTTATGGCATCAGCTTTCGTCGTCAGCTGGTCTTCGAACTATCAATACCCCATAACATTCTTTTTACGACGTACAAGTTTGACGTGTGGTTGAAACTTTCAAATGGATCACAGATTTATTTCGAGAGGCTTTTTCTTTATGGCAAAAAAAATGTGCAAATGGACAAAAGCTTTGCATTGTGACATATTTCTTTCGATTACGAGTCGGATGGAATATCGGACGACGAATTAACTCGTAATCAAGCTTAGCACGAAATTGCTTGACACGTAATGATTGTGTGAGTATGTACTAAATATTTGATTGAACGTTAGTGTTGGAGAGAGATAATACGTCATGCATTCCGGGAGTTTCAGTAGCGAGGAACCGTTGGAGATGCTACGCCAGCGTATTCTCCACGGAATTCATGGTAACTTTGTGTTAAACGATAAAACCAACAGTGGGACACGCTTGGAGGCGTTGGGGAAAAGCCGAGCTCGTACAGAGTCGAAATCCAGTAAAGGACCGAGAGAGCTAGAGACGGAGAGAATAGAGAGACAGGAAGACTACGGGTGTGTGCATGCAAAGCTGAAACGGAATACGTACGAGTCTCTCGACGCTTGCATATCCGAATCTGAGTTCATACATACTCCTTCACATGTATTTGCACTGTATTCACATATATATTTACATATAAGACTTAGTTACTCGTGGAGTACTCGCACATAGGAGAAGCACGCAAATATATTTGTCCTGTGTGGTAAGTCCAAGCCAAGAGTGTGCATGTATCGCTGCGAGGGGTTACAAGAGAGGAAAGGACGCATATAATAACGAGAACCTCCATATTCATGGAGCTCCGAAGCTGCGCACACTTGCACAAATTTAATCCAGCCGAGGACTCGTGCTTTCCCAGCTCTCTTTCTCTTCTACTTCTCTTTCTCTTCTCCTTCTTCGTCTTCTTCTTCTTGGCTCTATCTGACATAAATCTTTCTCTCTCATATGAGAGCATGTCCCGTCATTCAACGCTGCAGGATTGTCTGCAGGGAGTAAGCCTTCGACACCTGGGGGCCAACATTTTAACAGCCGAAATATATTCATACCCTTCGTATCCTTGAAATTCGATTACAACGTCTAGACGCGCGGTTTTCTCTTCGTCAATGAGATTGTTTCATTTTCCTTTCGCTTACGAACGACCGTGAAAAAACTAAATTGATGTTGGGTGCGTGGGGGAATCGCGAGAGGGAGTAAAGTTGCACGTTAGCCAATTTGTGATAAAATTAAGGAACGTACCGAAAAAATTCTCAACATCAAGTTCCTTTTTGTCTCGCCGGAAAAATCAGTCTTTGCAAAACTTATTATTCTTTCGGTTCGTCATCATTTTCTGTACCCAGAAAATTTCGTGAGCATAGTTACCGGATGTCGCTTTCACGTCGGAGCATTTGCCCTCAACCGAGATTGAATCTTGTAAAAATAAGCGATGAAGCTGTATCGTTGATGACGCGAACTCGAATAACTAAACCAATAACCTCGAATGGTCTCTTGTTTCATATCTTCTTTCAGGAGTCTTCTTCGTCATTTTTTTAGTCTCTTTTCTGTGTGGAATAGTTCGAGACCACTCCCAATTTTCTCAAGATATCCTTGCTCGGACTTTAGTAATACAGTTAAGAGAACGAGGCTCCCTAGGAAGGGTGAATCCTGTATGTAATTCGACGAGGGAAGTTGGCCCATGTGACCCCGAAATATTCGACGAATCATAGGGTCAAAAAAATGGGAGTTTCTTTGTTTATGATAATCCGAATAAAAAGTATTATAATGTTTTTGCACACGCGTGGGATTATACTTTTTTATTTTAACTCTGAATTTTATCGTCATTTCGATTTTCTTAAGATTTATTTGTGTCGGCACCGATTTCATAAGAACGAACACGCAGAAATGTACGGAGTTGAAGTTTGAACGAACTTGTTTATGACGAAAAATTATTCCAGCAAGGGAAAGGGAAAAAAACAACTTGTATGCTCAGATCACAAGTGCGTGGTCCGAAAACCTGGAGGTAAAAATACGCAAAACATGGGAGAGGTCGATGAAAAACAGCCTCAGGCCGAAAGGATCGAATAAAAAAACATGCAGATCCACACATGACGATGGGAACGGCCAAAAACGTGGAATTGCGCTGCTGCTTTGGAATAACATTTGACCGAACACGCTCGAGAGAATCGCTAGCGGAAAAGAGGAGAGGGAGGATTTGTCCGTGACTTATCTGGAATCAATCCAGTAATAATATTTATAACCCTCGGGATCTCTTTCGCCAGAGAAACTGCAGAGAGTCACACAGCCACAGAGGGCGCGATACTGAGGGGTTGTGGCAATAGCTTTTCGCACCAGTGATCTCGACACACTCTTCATAAACATATCATGCCTTCTCCCCCTTTTCCCTCGCTTATTCTTTCTCTTTACCTCTCTGTCTTTCTCGCACGTCGCTAGGCCAGTCGTGAAAAGCCTCAACCCCGTCTTTACTTTCCGGTGAGCGTAAAAGAGTCCCGTGACCATTCGCTGTGTCAATAGCTGATAGTGTACACTCCGCCAGTCCACAAGCCCCATTTTCAAAGGATCGTGGCTGCTGGAATAAATCGGGATCATCTGTCACAATCTATAAGCCTGTACGATATTATTATCGTCGGATTGGTGACGATCTTCATTTTTCAACAACGTATTATGGATAACGAATCACCAAACAATTTTTCTTTCTGCCATCGTTCAGATCTCTCCTGCTCAATAATTCCTGGGGATTACATTTTTTCCTAGGTTTTGGGGTCACTATATTTATGTGTATATATTTGCAACCTTCCCATGGAAAAGCTCCTGCGGCTTGTATAAATTCCAGTTGCTCGGGCCGTTAAGGAAATCAAATTTTGTAAACGACCTCACAACTGGAAATCGAATATCTGGCTTATAGTTCCCATATATCCTACCAAATTCGATCTGACTGCAATACTATTCACTGCTTTTTTCGAGCCATTTGTTATCACCCAAATAACTCAATTTTCAAACTATGTTCACAATTTTTCCTGTAATTATGAAACCCTTCAACAAACATAAAACTTTTAAGTTATTTGTAACTCCAAAAGATTTGAATATTAAATGAAATTCCGAAAGACCCTGAAGCTTAACGATGTAGTACAAACAGAAAAAACAGCAAGTGCTTTTAATGAGAACAGCGTAATCGGTTCAAACCCAAAATGTTCGTTTCTTTATTTTTTCACGAATAATTTATAAGAGTTTGAAGCAGAATATCGCAGAGAAAAAAGTTCAAACGCCTAAAATTGATTTCTGCTCATTTTGGGCAGGCTTCGTACGATTGTAGTGATAGAGCAATTTAAGGGGTACCGTAAGATCGACACGATAGGGTGATATGTTTGTAGGGCATTTGCGGAAAAAGTGCTGGAGGCTGAGTGTCGTAACGGACAAGCCAGTGCCGCATGATTATCTTTGTTTGTCCCTTTTTTTCACCACTGATTGAAGGTCGCGCTGAGTTTGATGAGCATCGCTGGGAATTATACCAGACCTTCTATTTTCTTAAGAGTATCGTGGGATCAGCATGGTTTCGGACTTGTAGATACACGTGGATGGAATCGATACAATCGATGTAATGCCAAACGTAGTGGCATGCAGTTTCTCTCTCTCTCTCTCTCTCTCTCTCTCTGTAAAGATTCCAAGGAAAAGATGGGAGCAGATCTGTGTGCGACAGTGTACACACTCACGTGTCCTTTCCACGTGTGGGTAACGAAGTGAAGGTGAATCTCACGCAGATAGAAGTTGCCGAGACGAAATAGAGGAAGGCAACGCAGAGGCCACATCCATCGATAAATTGGCAAAGTTACGGAATATTGAATGCTGCCAGCCACTAAAACTCCCTAGAGCATCCAATGCCAATGTATATCCATATAAATACATTTCTATGTACCCGTACATGGCAAGGTACAGGCGAAGGAGAAGAGGATGAGGAAAGAGGATGGTTGGTGTGGTGCACGTACCACGTAGCACGCAAGGTTACCCGTGCTGTGGGGACTTGTATGGCCGGATGTTGTTACAGTTCTCAGCCAAACATTGTAAAAAAAAGGTGTAAGGTTCAAGGTTCATGGTTCCGAAGAAAAATTCGAGCATTTTTGTCGTTGTAGTTTGAATCGTAATCCTTGACGATGAGATATGCATCAGTAGCATTATTTTTCCTTAAAGCCTCGAGGACGTAAGTCAAGGAATTTCGTGACAATGTTACTATTGTCAATTATTCCAGAGGCCTCGATAATAGTGTTCACGCAGCATTGGACAAAATATTGCTCGAGCAATTGAATTTGAAAGGGACGACAGTCAGAACGATTCGCACGTCCTGCCTCGAGGAATCGACGGTGCGTCGAATCGTTAATCAATCCACAAATTGATTGTTGAATGACAGAGGAAATGTCGCCGAGTTTCGGAAACTTCGGCCCACACGCTTTTTCGTCATGCACTTTCCGCTTCAATCCGTTCGCTCTTTGCGCGGCTACAAACACGGCACGTCGTTGCTTTACGTGCTACAATTCGGACATTGGTTGAACCTTGATGAAGAACAAGGAAATAGGACAGTGAGTTGGAAGCTGAACCGGAAAAACACTGCGGGAGTAAAAGTACGGGACAACTGTAGCTACGAATGAAACACAGGCTCGAGAATCAACTGAACAACGAAACCATTATTCCCTACGAAATTCGACGAGTCATATTCATATCGAAGATTTTATTTTTCAATCAACGCGACTGTCTTTCATGTTATGTTTTTCCAGCGTGTAGCTAATTTGAAAAGCTCATTTTACGTTTATTATTTTAATCATTCGACCGTTAATGATCCTTGCGTCGATCGATTTTTCACAGGATATGAAATAAAGTTAACAACAGGCACAAGTGAACAGCGATCTAAATGGGATTTGTTCGAGCGGAAGTAACGCAATATGCAGTTGCATCGGATTGGTTTTATTCCATATGCATGGCCGTTGTTCATACGAGTGTGGTTCATTAAACTACTTTCAATCAGAATGTAATGAAGCCCTGAGCAATCCCAGCAAATAATAAGGATTGAGGAAGGATGAACGATTCTTTTGTTTGCCTCAATTAATTGCATTTCCATTCGACTTTACACGTTCTGAAAATTTAATGATAAAACACAGGGATTTTAAGGTACCAAGTGGACTTGAGTGCATTCGGTAAACTTGCTACTTCGAACGAGTATTTTTCGTCCCTCGTTAAGATTTCCATTTGCTGAGACGAATATTTATTCGCAAATTTGTTGAAACGATCGTCATAACCAAATTAATGATTCACGAAAAACGATTGACCGTCACGGCGTTCGGTGAAAATATTCTCGTGTAGACGTAGCAATATCGTAGCGAAATTTTGCAAAAAATAATAAGTTTGTTCGGACTCTTTGTAAAAGTTAGCAGTTGAGCGCTCTGACTCTGTGACAAACCCCAGATCGATTACACACGCCAATTTGCATGTGATCCGGCTGCGGTTCAGTGACGACGAGTTTGGGGATTGTTAACGAAAAAGCTCGCGTTTCAAATTGCCAGACACATGAATGGATGGAGGACACTGCCGTAAAAGAGTTTTCAAAGTTCGATGACAACGTTGCAACTGTTGGGATGCACGGGACTAGAGGAGATATCATCGCGGTTTTATCAAGAAATTGAAGCAAAAACGAATTGTCAATCGAGTCGATGGAAAAGAAAACAGAGTTTGAAGGAGAAAATAAAAATTGGCAAAAGAATTTGGAATAATGACAGTTTCCTATACTAATTGTTGCTTGATACGCAACAATGATCAATGGGATAGCGAGAATTTCATCTGTCTACACGAGAGCCAATGTCAAACTTTTGAAAAGCATTGCAACCCTCTTCTCGCTTGCGTTTTCGTTGCGCATTTAATGATACCTTGAAAGCTTCCGTTTACCGGTTCCGGTTCGCTCGACGTACCGCGGTAATAGAATTCAGCTCCATAATCCTGTGCTTTACGAGAATTGACGGGCCGAGGCGAGGTAGCAGAGAGATCGTTGCATAAAGAAAAGAGAGAAGTTGACTGAAATGGAAAGCACCCTCACACTCAGAGATGACATGTATAGATTGTAGATATAGCAAAAGTGTGATGGGGCTCGGTTTTGGTACTCTGGGTTTGCTGACGAATGAGAGAGAAGCGAGAGAAGAGTTTTAAAGAATATGAGGGGTGACATGGAGTGTAATAGCAGTTCGGGCCTAAGCTTGTTTTCCAGGCAGATAAAAATGTTAATTTTAAAATAAGGCACTAGTTGGGATTAATAGGGTAATAAAAAGTCTCTCGTCTCGTTTCCTCTCGCTGTATTCTCTCCTCTGTTTACCCTTCGTCTCCCTTCCTCTCTCGTATATATTGCCTTTTCTTTATGCCCTCAGACTTCGTATTTCTCTTGCTTGATTCCGTCCTTCGTCTCACAGTCATCCGGTAGTCGTCCAGCGAAATGAGATAATACAGAATTACTGCAAATTAGGGATGAAAATCCAAGGTCGTTTGGCATATAATAAATCGTGTCTCTTGGGAAAGTCCCTGTGGATATCACGTTAGATTAACTGCCCTTATAGTTTTCTTTTTACACCGGAGTGTAAAATCTTTCATTAAAATTGGAAAAAATAGCAACAAAACGACAAAACACTGTCTTTCATATTTCATTATTTCTAGGACAATTAATGCTTCCAGAATCAAACGACTGAAGATGACGAAGTTATGATTTAGTTTTCTCCGAAAAGTTACACACGTTGCACGATCAGTTGTACGCACTTTCATTATTTCTCCGGCCGTTAAGCATGCACGCACAATAACAGGGCGTCGTTTTTTTTCCAGAAGCTTGAAGCACCAGCAGTAATTAGAAGGGCGTCCGAAGAAAAAAAATGTTTCATAGGTTTAAGACGTCTAGGCATAGTCAACGTGAACTTGAAGCTGCAGGAATATTTATAGGTCGCAGGACACCCTGTATAGGAAGAATAGGTAGGACGAGTAAGTGAGAAAGCGAAGAGAGGTGCTCCTGCTGTAACTTCGTTGCTTTAGCATTCAAGACACGATCGGTGCTATCTGTTTATTCCAAAACAAGCGTATCTCGAGTGCCTCTGGTCCAGGATACTTTATACCTCTTGACTATAAGGTTCCTATCCCACTTCCTGGCTGCTGGAACGATTCTCGAGCTTTTTTTCTCTCTCTCGCTCCTTTTCTCTCTGTCTCTCTTTGATTCTGTTCCGTCAGTCCGTCTCTCGTCCTCTAGCTCTAAATATACGTAACCGTCTCTAGTCTTGCTGGTACACATCTCCCTTTTATAAAATTGATCGTGTCTCGACGTTGGAACCAAAGAGACATGTTAAACCCAGTGTGCCACTACACAGGAAACCCTCGAGGACATTTCATTCCTTCCTCATCGCTTTCAAAGTGAAGGGAGAATTCTGTAGCATGCTTTTTCCTTTATATAGATATACGTGATGGACGGAACGACGAGACGAAGACCAAAGATGTCTGATACGCCCCTTCTCTCCGTATCTCTCGCACCCAATCTCGCCCCCGACCCTTTAAATCTACTTTGACACCCGATCGAGTGTCCTTTTTGGACGGAGCCACTTCCTCAACGAGCAATGTGGCCCCTGCACGGACCCTTTGATCGTTCGATGTCCCTGAATTCTGTTTCCCAAGCAGGAATGTTATTTTTGTGTTGAGCTACGCTACGGAGGATCATGACCTTTCATTTCTTTCTGTGCCGCCTCGGCAACGATTCCCATAAAATTCTCATTAATATATTCGAAGCCGGAATAAGGTTCTCATTGTTTTTTCGATCAGGCAAAACACAGGGAAGCTTACCGAGAGTTCGAAGGGAAGTTGAATTAAGAAAAAACTGTCCAGATAATATTGAAGGCAAAAATATTGTATCGAGGGGTTGGCGAACCAGCTCACGTAAGTTTACTTCATTTCCTAAACAATGATGAAAGAAAAAACCCCTAAATTTCGAGGGCATTAAGCTCTAGTTTGCAAGGGAATATTGGACGAAGAAGAAAATCGGAAATTTTCATGGTATTTTCAATTCCCAGTGCAATCGACTATTTCTTTGGAATTCCGAGCTCGTAGTCTGTATAAAATGCAAGAAAAAGGAAAAGGGCTCGTTGAACGAGAAAATTTGGGGAAGGAAAAAGAAGAAAAATTTAGAAGAATCGACGATAGCCAATCGCGGAAGAGCTCAAGAATTTGTTCGGATCAGTGGGTGGGATGCTGTCGTGTTGTTTCTCCTTGTTTCTTTTCGCAAAGGAATACGAGCAACGACGAAAAAGAAGGAGAGTAAGAGCGGTACGTTGCTAAAGCCAAAAAGCAGTGAGAGATCTTTTATAGATGGAGGGCAGCACGCGACGAGCCGTCGGGACGCCCTCTCGTGGAGAGCTCGAAAGTTACGACCCGCCAGTGGAGCCCCGCACGTGACTGGCGAGCCAAAATACTAAGACGGTAAATTGTTGTCCCATCATGGTGTCTCGACGAACTGGCTTTCCCAAATGCACAAGAAAACCCAGCAGCCACGATATACGTTCACCATGTTACGGGCTCGATCCTCAATAAAATGCAAACTTTGGTCAAGACTCAATTCGCGGTCGAAAATTTGCTTGTAACTCACTGTACTGTGCAAGTACACCCATTATTAATGACACCGTAGCATAATTAATGAAGATTGAATGCTTTCTCTGGATTTACACAGAAAAGTTTTTTTTCGTTTATCAACAACAACAAAAAACTCTTACGAATTGTTTTCGTTGCCCTTCAGATAATGCAAATTTTTCCGCAAAAGTCCTGCATCCTCGAAGTCTTCGTTCGATAAACAAAACGACGATGAAATTTTAGGGAGTTGCGAAAAAAAACGTCGCAAGCACCGCAATTATACGAGTGTTATTAAAACAGCTGATGATCATTTTTTTGCTGTATTATTTCCTGGCAAGACCAGTTTAGTTGAAATGAGTCTGAACTCCTTTCAATTGCTTCTCATAGCCAATATCTTCGTACACATATTTGTGGGTTCTGGATTAATTGTATTCTGTGTACCTTTAGTAGCGCTTGGCGTGATCTGAGGCCATTTAATCAAATGAGCGCTCGATCCGCACAGAGCTGTGGCTCATGAGTGCGCGCACGCACATCGTCGCATGAAGAATACCCAGTCAGCTAGAAATACTCCATATTCTGGTGTGCGCGGTCACGCCGTCGATGCGGAGTTTACCGTGGCGCGACCGGCCTCTTTTTCTCTTTTTTTCATTTTCTCGTTCTCTCTCTCTCTCTCTCTCTCTCTCCTGTTCTGGATTCTTCACCCTCGCTTTCGATAGGGTTGCATTCTGCGGTACTTGCTCCATCCTCGTGCGTCGGTATGCATGTCCTGACCAATTAAATTGACGATGCCCTGAATGTGTACGTGTTTTAATGATTACAGTACGAAATGGTGCGAGTGACGACACAACGACGTTCATTTCCAGTCGTTTCGAAGTGTCGCAGTGAATAATGCAATGCTCATTCTCACTTGGCGCACGATCCGTTTTGTCGCTATTTCACAATGCCTTTTGGACGAACGTATCGAGCGATGGTAAGCAAAAAAAAAAACACATTGGTTATCACAAGGAAAAAACTTTTTTGAAGAAATTATCGTGTAAGTAGAAAAACAGAAAAATGTCCCAAAGAGCGAATGACGATTTTTTCTTTCTTTGTTCACCGCTAACGAAGAAAAAACTGGCTTTGTGAAGTTATTCCTTAAACTTACGATTCTCGATAAATAAATCATAGACACGGATAACCGAAGCGTTCGGATGAACGTTCGAGGAATTTATCGGAGCCCGTATAGAGATTTATCACGGCGGAGAGTACACGTTGATGAATAAAAAAAAACGAGGCTGTAGAATGAAAGAAAAAAGAAAAACACGTGCATGCCTCAGAGCATACGGTTTGATGTATTGAGCGATTGGATCGCCCTATGGCGCGATGGGCGCAGCGTTGAATTCAACGAGCTTAAATGAAAGAGGGACAGGTGAACAAGATATAGAGGGATACAGAGAGGAAGGGAGAGAGAAGGAGAAAGACAACATTGAAAGCTAGGAATTGATATTCGCTTTCGTTTCGTAATTGGATATTGTCCGGTCGAATTAGAGTTTTAATTTCGGTGAAGTGGAGAGGGGGCGGCAGAAGCGTTGGAACGGGGGTTGTAGGCTCGTAGACGGTCTGCTTTTTCCCTATAGCATCAATAGAGGAAAATCGGTGGGATCTCGCGTTTCATCAGTCTCTCTCCCTCCCGCGGAACATCCTATTGAGCTTGCAGGGTACAATCGGACGATTGAGGGTGCACGACGAAAACTGCGTCGCACTGAGAGCGGTCAAAAAAGGGTGGCGGCGTTCGGGAGTCACGGAAAAAGGAAGAGGGGATCACCCACATCAACCCTCTCGCAATCCGATCCTCATGTCGTTCGAAAACTCGTTGCTACGTGTAGCTGACACACAAATATAGGCGCACACGAGGCTCCGTGTCGAAATGAATTCGTTGGTGCGGGTGAGGCCAGAGGGCAGCCCAAAATTTTCATGAAAAATACGACGCGAAAGCGATAAAGCGTTCGTTGGAACGTCACGGAATCCCCAGCAGCATTACCGGAGCTTGTCTCTTCAGCTGCTCCGAGTTATATAGTTGTATGGTTAAAACGTAGGCTTTTCAGGCCCGAGCCTCGTGGAGTAAAACATGGAGAGGGTCTCGTGCCGTTAACACTCACGAATTCAGAGGAAAAAGGTAACCTCCATAGTATGTGTATATATTCACACACACACGCACACGCACACTCGCGTGCGCACACCAACACACATCTTTATGAATGTATATTGGTTAAAGGCTGGTTCCATCGCTCGGTAAAATACTTGCTGACTTTTCCAGACCAGACTCCGTCTATCCTATGGCAGGAGAAGGCGCGAGACGGACACCCAGGGTTTTGTGTAACAGCATCGTCCCGCTCTCGTGAGCTAAACGACACTGTACGGTATGCTGGGCTAGTTGCCGGGGTACAGTCAAGGGAAAAAGGGAATGAGGATGCCTCCGCTACTCAGAAGGACCCGAGACCACAAAGGCTGATGCGGTCGGGGCTCAATTTTACCGAGCAGACGTGTCCTCGACAATTACCGAACTTTTAAAGTCCGAAAGCCATTGCTACACCTCCGCACCCTCCCGTCACTCCTTCTATCTCACACCCCACGAAACTCACTCAAAATCCCGCTCACTACCGTTACACAATGCCACCGACCCCGCACGCTATACACGAGAATATACTTATACCTTTTAATAAAAATATATATGTGCTCGGTATCTATAACCATTGTTAAATGTCGCTCATACACATATTCGGTGTTCGTGAGTTTCGAAGTTAAAGCAGAGGTTACGAGGGTGCAAGAGAAAGTGACTTAAAAAACCATACATCGATACACTCCGATGATAGGGGCTCGTGAGAGCGAAAGTAAAAAAAAATTCCGGAGTAAAGATCTACTACACGCGATGCTCCACATCGTCGTGTGTGTTTTTTTTTTTTTCTTCATTTCGAGTGATCCGATTGCAACGTTGAGAAATTCTGTTTCTTATTCCTAATAAGAATTCACGGAAAAAATATTTTCTTCGATTTATCGATAAATCGAAGCTCTGGCGACAACGAAGAAATTTACAAGCAACGAAACAATAAAGACCTCCTTTTACCATCTGTATATTTCGTATTATACGACGACGCCCCCTTCCCTTAGGGATGCGCCCAAGCTACGAAGGGAGAAACAAGACTGGTTGAGCGACTTATCCCCCATAGCACGAAGTTTCCAAACTAATCGACGATTCCCTCTTCCGAGTGTTATAACCATAAGGGTAGTTAGTCGTAGCAATTCTATCTCTTCCTTTCTCCCTCATCTTCCACCTCTGACGTGTTGGTTGGTTTGGCAGATACGCCATCACCCCTCGGGCTAGATGCATGCATATTTGGCAGTCAGCGGCCGTGTGCATGGCTATGTCCCGTTCTCGGCGAGCAAGCTCACGGTACCTTGTTCCGGTAACGCTTCGGTAACGGTCCAGATATGCAAATATATTCATTACGTCGCTCTGCCGCACCCCCGTTGCTACTGCGTCTCTCGTGTCCCTCAAAACCCCCAGAATGACCAGCACCTGGACTTTGCAAAAAGGTCGACTGATAGCAAAGGACCAAAACGCACTTCATATTCCATAAAGACTATGCATTGCATAATACGTACTAATATATATATACACCCTTGCACACTTGAGAGATCCAACGTAAAACGGTCTAACAACGCTATCAGTTTCTTTTATGCTCTGTCCCTTGGATCTGCATATAAAACGCAAATGAAGCAAGCACAAAAATGTAATGATAGAATTTAAATGCAAACAAAGAATTTGGCGAGGCCAACTTTTTCACAGCAGAAAATAAAATTCTCTTCGTCAAATTGTGCTGATTCGGGCTCCGAAAAATTCTTATGACAAAATACATGTCCGAATAATATTGTTTTGTGCATCTTTGCAATTTTGCTCTGTAATATATAAATTCTTTCAAAATAATGGACGTACGAGAATCTCTTTCGAATCGTGTAATATGAGGAATTACACGCCTATAATGAACGTCGTAACAATAAGAAGTACGATAAAAACAGAATGATAATCATAATACTATGCCAAAGGCAATTAAATTCGCTTGACTTCATCATCGCTGGAGAATTACCCCGACATAGTAGATTCTCTTTTAGCAAGTACTATGCACGGGAATCGGGAATGCAAGGAGAGAGCAGCGGAGAGGGAGAGAGAAAACTTGTTCTGCGTACATCTCTCGTTTCTTCCTTCAATCCTCCCTCGACGACGGGCTCATCGACGTGGCACTAATTAGGAGGGAAGTTTAGCGAACAATTCGAGTCGACGAGCACGACGAACAAGAAGAGACTGCGAGAGAGTGAGGCAAACACGAGAGAACCCCTTTCTTGATCGTAGTGATGGTCGCGTCGACGCGATAGGTGCTCGGCGTGCCCGACATTCCGATTTTCATTCCACGATACCAGAGTACCATCGAACCTACACATATTTACTTTCTACGTATGCCTACTACAGTTTTTCTCCATACATATGAATATATAAATTTTCGTATATACACATATTTCATACAAATCTGTGTATACGGAAATTGTAGAGAGGAAAAGAGTACGCTAACTCTCGAAGCATATATGCGGCCTGCCTGGGCAACATGAGCGAACGACGCAGCTTTTCGAATCGATTCCAGTACCTGACGCTGTCGCCGAGCGTCTGCACTCGACGTTTTCTCTTTTTTCTTTTTCGTATTACACCCTCCCGTTCCCCCACTCGTGCCCTCTATACATTTCTCTCTCCCTCTCTCTCTCTCTCTCTTCGCCTAATACGAACAGTTTAATCAGAATTATCAATCTCGCCTGAAATAAATGTGGCCCGTGTCGGTAGAATCTTATTCGTAGCGGCGTAAAATCTTCTGCAGCTTCCCTTCATCTCTCTCCACATGACGCAGCTCTCGCCCGTCTATCGTCTAACTCCGATATGCACATGGATCTAGCATCTTCAACCTCACGCCATGGTTATTTACGTCAACTCTACTGGGTCCACCTGTTCAGATATGAACGCGAGCGAATGATCCAACCACCAGGTACTTGTACGTGTTTATTCGATATTATGCAATTTTTTTATTTGATCCTCGGCAACATTTCTCCTCAACGACGATTTTATTAATTCGTGCTATCAATCGCAAATGAGATTACGAATGTTTGACAGTGCACGAATTATCACTAAATCCATTACTAGGTATTAATATCTCCGTTAGCTTGTTTTCGTTTTTCAACCACTTCCTATTGTTACTCGTTAGACTAAGCTGCATTATTGTATTACGCATGCACACACGTATTCGTGCCGATCATTTTATGAACCCTCGACTGCATGCACGGGCACGGGGGTAGTTATGCGTTCCAAAGCGTTCCAATGATTTTACCCGCTTTTCGTACAGAATGTTTCTCCCTGATAAGCTTTTCAGTGCCCGATAATCTCTAAAAAGTTTAAAAAAACGAAGCCATTTTTTAAATGTTGCGAAAACTGATTCGTAATGACAAAAATTTTGAGAAATTTTTCAAGAAACAGCTGGAAAAAAGGGGATAAAGTGTCATGGACCTAAAAAGTGTTTCTCATTGAATTTGGAGATTGCATCCGAAGCTATTTTTATAGATTTATGTACGCGTCGATATATTATCCCGATGTATAAACTGCAGAAAGCAAGGATGGGCGAAACGTGACATTGATTTCTAGATTCCGATTTAGATAAACGAGAGCTTGATGTTGCGTGCATATCCAAACGAGCTAACACATATACAACGTAGATATTGCCAACAGCCTCAGTCGAGCCTTCCTACGACTCTATCCAAGCGAACATAATGCAATCTGCACTTGTTTTTGTCTCATTGAAATCGTTCCTTTGCTACATGCTCCAAAAACCACCTTTCTTTCACATTCATATTTATTTTTTCCTTCTCGGAGTATTAAGAGGAGGACACAGTCGTATAACTCATATCGATGCACAGCCTCATGAAAATAACACACCCGCACACATATCTTTAAATTTTTTGTGTTCAACTTTTTCCTTCTCTTTGGCTGGTTTTTCATTTGTCTCTGGGCAAACCACTTCTCTAGCTAGCGAAAGCGGACGACAAGGTAGGGAGAAATGAGCACAAGTGCAGAAGTTCAGGGTATAAAGCAGAACACATAGAAGCTTCGGCTTGAACGAGAGCGCTCCATATATGCGCCAGGTATGTATGAACGGGGAAAACTACGAGGAGCGCCTATGCCGAAAGAGGAGGAAGGGAGAAAAGAGAGTGGCTGGAGTTTAATTTTTCAACAACTTCTAACGTGAGCTTATAGAGCTCACCGACTCTCTTCTACCCGGAGCTCGTCAAGTGATGAGAATAATACACACAAAAGTTCTATCGCGATTACGCCAACTATGCAGCTCACTCATTTTTTTAACCCTACGGTTCCTTTCCTCTGACATTTGCTTACATTTTTTTTTCTTTCTTCATTCAATTCTGTTTTCTCTTTGGAATTTTTCTATTTATCCGAGGATTCGTCTACTATAAGCGAATCCGACTGAAGCTCGGAGATCATCACGCTGTATTTAACGGCGTTACGATTGCAGAGTCAACGATAAAAATGCGTTTTTTGAAACTGCGTAATTCAGACGGACACGGAGAAGAGTCGCGCAATAGTATATTGTCCTCGATACATCGAGTACCGCTGCGTCTTTATTACGTCCATTGAAAAATGAATCATTGGTGCACTCTGTGCGGTTCTCGAACGTAAAATTCACACGAAAAATTGTGTGCACAATGTTGGGCTGAAACGGTGCCGTCCCTGAGAAACGTAGGAATAGGACAACGAAACGAAAAACACCGGCCGTCTCGACACTTATGCCCCTAGTAGATCGTCGTCTTTACCCGAGCTTTATAATAGCACGGTCGAAACACAATGGTGGATACCCAGCGCTCTTCACCTCCTTCATTCCCTTTGCTCATTGCAGCTCTACTTTTGTTCCGTATCTTTCTCATTTTACCTGCCATTTCTCTCCGAACTTTCGTGTTACCGAGAAACCCGGTGAACAGCCACGGCTTGAAAAGCTCGCGGACCAGAGATCTGTATATGAAGCTTCTCTATTCTTCTCATTTTCTCGCTGTCCCTCTTCGCTTAGGAAAATCCAGTAGAACTCAAAAACTTTGCATAAATATACTATAACTATCGTCTTCTTTCCTTCGCTCTTAGTCGCATCGTCGTAGCTGCTCCCCGTTATTTATCTCGCAGAGTTAATGAATTCCCCCCTTCCTCTCTTCACTCGACTTATTGCCTGATCCATACAGTACAAGTCACTCCGTTCACTCTATAAAGTTATGACCTTCAGACCTTGTAGAGATTTGTGTGCGTGAGTGTGTATGTGTGAGAGCATTTCGAGGAAAGTGACTCTCTTTCCGTGTTGTCGAGACTACAGAGAGCTTTGTTGGCTCATATTAGTAAGATCGTGAATGTCCTGTTCCGGTATAGAGTTGCTTTGGTCTCTCTCTCTCTCTCTCAGGGCTCCTTTTTGTCTCTATTCTTACGCATCAACCGACGTCTGAAGTCGTTGTCTACGTCACTTTGGTCCATCGCCCTCATTCTTTTTCTCCTAAATCTGTCTGTGCTCTCTCATATGAATAATAAGGAACTATCGCAACGAATGAAAACTGATAATCACCCACATCAGGGGAAATGGTCGAAGAGTCCGGTTAAAAAAAAAACCCATCGAGTACGAGAGCTGGTTAAGAAAAAAATGATAAGAAAAAGTTTTATTACAAAAAATAAAATATTCAAACTCAATTGGAAACGTTTACCAAGGAATTTTTATATAATGAAAGAAACAAGTCGGTTTATTGGAAAACGCACTGTAATGAGTTCAGACCCTTTGATTGCGGGAAAAAGTTCTTTTATGTACGAAATTTCGTGTTTTTTTGTCTTTTTCACCACAAACAGATAAATAGGGAACGACGAAATTAATTTGGAAGATTCATTCAATTCGGACTTTATACTATAACTGATTGATTCGATCAAATATTTGCAACGTCTTGGTCGTCATCGAATCCTAAAGTTATCGTTAAAATACTACCCCGAAAATACGGAATTTATCTACGAATGTAAATTATTACGGAAAACTGGATTGATTATCTAAAATTATTATCTGTCATTATTTTTATTATTACCTGAGTGAATCATCGAAGAAATACTGAAATTTTGATTACCAATTTGCCTGGCCGTTAAAAAATTAATTTTATTATTTATTTATTCCCTATTTCCGATCAACGGCAATTCCCATTATCTTGTGTAGTGGCGTTCCGTATATTCTGAAAAAGTGGATGGAATGCAGACGCCAATACATTTAAATCATTTAGCAACTTTCTCTCTGGCGCTACGTTTCCTTCTCTTTGTGGAAAGCACTCGAAACCTAATTTGTTTAACGAGGCAATATTGACATTCCGGGCTTGCTCCGTGTCGCAGTTGCGTCTCGCTGAGTCTCGTTAACTCTTTTCCTTTCCCTGTGTTGCTCTTGCCTCTCTCTATCCCTCTCTTTTTCGCTGTACACGAACACGCTGCTGAGCTATATGTAGTTCGGCAGATATGGCTTGTCTTCGCCTGGTTGCTCGCGACCACCCGGCCACCGGCGAGGCAATTTCTTTTTTTTTTTTATTTCCAAGCGTCTTTACGATTTGAATTTTTCAATAATGAGTTTTTCAGATTTTTCGTCATGCATTATTTTTCGAGGTTTTCCTCAGAGGAAATTCATTCGAACCGGACCGGAGGGATTGTCCTGTGATTTGATGGAATTGATTGAACATAGTTCGCGTCAGTTCTTATCGACGTGGTCTGGAAGTGGCAGAAGCGGTAGCCAGGGAACAAGAGGGCGACGCTCTCGAGTTCGCCTTATACTATAAATGGTAAAACATACGAATTAGTTAGTACATGTAGGTACTCATGCACATAACCATGCTGTCAGGCAAGGTTTGTTCATGCAAACAGTTTTCGAAAGTTTATTCGACACATTCGTCGACCGCGGTTGGTCTGGCGAGTAGCAAATGTATGGTAAGTGGTTGGAGCGAGTGTGCGGGGTCTGTCGAAGAAGACTATGGACGTGTGAGTATTAGAGGGAACGGGTGTGCAAGCGAGTGTGAAAGAGAGCACATTGGGAGTGAGAATCAGAATAGGCTGGGGGTAAGAAAATAAAATATAGAGGTATAGAGAGGTCCGGGGTGTTGGGGCGATGGTTATGTTGAGAGGGATGATAGGCAGCGTACGGTAAGGTTAAAGGGGGAAATACCGAGAGAACCTCCGAGCGATTGAAAGAGAAAAAGCAAGAGGGGGGAGGGGGGGGGGGGGGCATGAAGTTCGTATGTAACACATGCTTGATAGAGTGTAGGATGAGAGAAAAGTTGTTATCCGGTTTATACCCAGGTAACGGCGATAAGACCACGATTTGTTTCCTTTCCTCGCATAAATCGTTAAGGTTGTGTGTGTAGTTGAGGTAAATCTGTTGCAACAGAATCACTGTGTGTGTGTGTGTGTGTGTGTGCGTGTGCGTGGGTTGAGAAAAGGCTTGAGTGAATGCGAAATCGCTTCGAAGCATACGCTGAAACCCCAAATCAGGAAGGGAGTCTAAAAAGAAGAAGAAGAAGAAGTAGAAGAAGGAAGGGTGAGTGCAGGTTGAGGCCAAGAGAGAGGAAAAAGGAGAAATGGCAAAGGGGAAATGCAACACTTTCAGTAGAAGTCATTTCAGAATGGTCGGTTGGTTGAACGTCACGCTCGCGCTCACAGATTCAACTTTAATCCATCCTTGCTCACCAGTTCGACAAGTATTAGAGGGTGAGGGATAAGAAGAACGAAAAAGCGAGCAATAAGGTGAGAGAAGCTCGTTAAGCTCTTGCAAAATTTTTAACTACCCCATGTGCGCCCTCTCCCGATCCCTCTTTTCACCCCTCTGAGCTTTTAACGCAAATTCTGGAGTTTGCTATCTGGAGATTTTTTCTAGAAAAAAAAAAAAGCATTCTTGCATAAACTCAATGGGGAAACGAAGTTCCAATAACGATTGGTCGCATTGGCAATGCGCGACGTTCCCGTAACGACACAAGGACGTACAATCTGTCTTTATCTTTCTCTCTCCGTTTCCTTTTTCTCTTTTTCCCTTTTTGTCCTTTTTTCTGTTTCATTTACGGGGCCCACATTCAAGGGCTCTGGTATAAGCTCGCAATCCGGTAACCAACTCGGTCTTTCCACCCTTCTCGTTGTGAACAGTCTCCCCCCCCCCCCCCCCCCCCCCCCCCCCCCCCCCCCCCCCCCCCCCCCCCTCCCCCCCCCCCCCCCCCCCCCCCCCCCCCCCCCCCCCCCCCCCATGGAACTAAACGAAGAATTACCGTCCCCACGAGGATAACAATTGAGTAGCGTATTAGCTCAAATTAGCATTTGGCCAGTAGGAACCAGCTAACGATCGGATCACGAGTTTCCATCCTTCACTTCACTTCTCTCTCTCTCTCTCCCTCTCTTTCTCCTTCGTCCCTTATTTGCTCATCTACTCTTACTCCTATCTCTCGCTTGCTTCTACCTTTTGCTCCCGTTTATATCGCATTTCTCGCGGATTGGTACATATATGTATATCCAGAAGCGTTGTAACATTGTCGTTATGATATCTATTCACAGCACGCAAAGACCAACACCAAACAGACTCTCGTTTATTCGCTCGGTTCGCTCTTTCACCTCCATTACGTTTACACTCAGTGAGTGTTTCAGTGCCTCGTTCGGGATGTCCCTGGGTCACGCGTGACGACCTAAAATATCCTGCATTTCGTATCAGTCGTGTTTGCGTCGTAGCCCGCGGATGCACAAGCTTCGTGATGTTGCTATATACACGACGGTATTTAATACGTGTAGCATTACGTTGTACCTCCGACTGCTTTTCCCTTCGTTTTATTTAATCTTCGGTCTGATTTTCTTACCTCGGTGGAGACCATTGAATCGGGAGTTTTTACGAAATCTTTCATTTTATTTCGATCTCCAATGATCGGAACCTCGATCCTCCGTACTCCAGCTGAACCATAAATTATATTGGAAAATCAGGATTTATTTTTTATTACGATTTGCCGATAGACAAAAAAATTCTGTCCCTATGATGAAAATATCTGAATGGGACAATCGTTCAAATGATTGAAAAAAAATGTTTCACGTTTGATTGATTCGAACCTTTCGAACGGAAAGCAGTTTTGTGTAATTAAAGACTGTGCGAATTCCTATGATGAAATGCAAAGGAACGACAAGGTGGTCGAACGAGTATTTCCACCTGGAAAATTTCTACCCTCAACCACGCTTCGTTCCTCGACTCTCTTTGCCCTTCCGGGTTTCCACACGTTTCCTATAACATTCGGTGCTTGGCTTAGTATGCTTTACACGCCATCCGTTCTATCTCGACACCGCCCAACGCCCATTTCCTCAATCAAGAGGTCGGAATCGATGCGATGCGCAAGGGAAGTGCCCAATTATCGCTAACTACCACGGCGGATGCGATGCACTGCGATCAGGATCGAATAGGCTCGCCAACACGCTTCCTATATGTGTTGATTCCTTCGTGCACTCATTCATTTCTGCCAATGCCAAATACGATGCTCCGGATTCTACCGGAGAGTCAACTCACAACCTCACTCGCGTTCATACAAATTATACTCGAATATTCTATGACCTGGACGATCTCTTCACACTGTATTCAACGTCTCACTTCCTCCAACTGTTTATTAGAAACTTCATTGCTAATTCTACAAGTCTTGAGGACCGCGGCGATCCTCTTCGCGGAGTTGAAAAGTCAAAGGTCAATGTTAAGTGCTGAACAAGCTACACCCGTGGAACTTCCATCAAGAAAGCTTTACACGTTAAATACTAAGACTTGACTTGTCAACATACAAGATTGTAAATTAACAAAGTGCGAATACACGTCCCTGAAAGTGTTCTCCACAGTTTTTTCCTTCCACTCGTGATTGATTTTTATTTTATGAATATGTTTCTTCACATGTAAATATTACCAGGTTCTCGAGTAATGTGGTGATCGGAGCAGCCTCCGGATTATCTTTATTTTGTTTTTTTTTTCTATTCAAATTCCCTGGCTGTAAATTAATATTGATAAATCGTTTGTATGATTTCATTCATTCGATTTCGTACGCGGAGTTCAAGCAAACGATGCACATCGGCCAAGAGGAGGTGCGTCCGGGCCGCAAATCGTGCCAAGAGCGATAAATCAATCGGGATGCAACTAACCGTCTCTGTGTATGGTTACATGACTCATGACCCGCTTTTTCGCAGACAGGCAGAAGGAGTAAGGAAGAGAGAAAGAAAGGAAGAAAAGGAGAGGGAGTGAGAGACCGCGAGCAACTCGAACAACGTGGTTTTCAGGGTCTTGACATGCGATGTTACAATTAGCACTCTCTGAACCATATTTTCAAGCCTGTATAGCTCCTATATCCATAACGAAACTATTGATATTCTTCGTATTATCGCCTCCTTCCCGCTCCATCTGCCATGTTGATCGTGCGATATCCATCGCACGAAATCCAAGTGCGAAAATGGGGTGAGACCGTTTCTGGCATCCCAAATGCATAAATGCATTGAATATATTAATTCGTTTGAGCAACAGCTATTTTCTTCATCGCTCGCACACTTTTTTTTACAATACTCATTCACAATTGAAACGAGGCTAACTCAAGGGTAATTGGAGTATATAGTATAGCAACATAGTTTCGAGTATGGCAATTTTCACTAAATTGACACTCAACGTCGATGCATTTTCAGGCAGGCGATGCTCAAAAAATATTATTTCAAGTTTCAGACCAATCGTTACTGAGCAAAATACAAATTGTCGTGGAGACACATTTTTCATTTGTTTTTAGTCGTAAAAGAAAAAATCTCAACGAGGTTTTCGGGAAATTCTCGTATTAATTGGTTAAAGGGAAATTTATAAATTGTACGAACCAAAAGTTACATTTTCACCGTAAATTTCGATGCTTCATGATTCCGAAAGCAAATATAACGAAAATTGAAATATTTGTGTGATGGGAATGAAAATTTGCTCACAAGCGTTTCGAAGCAGGATCGCCCGCAGTGGAAGGAGAATGCAACGTGATACCATGTCAATAATGAGGCTGCTTGGCAGCGCGAGCTCCTTCACGTGCGTCATTAATGCAATGACAACTTCGGCCGACCAATATCTAGTGTACTAAAAATTAGAAAAAAACAAATGACGCATAGATTCGACGGAGATGTGTTGAGCATCTCCTCTTGCTATGGTCCCGTAAAAAAAATAAAACGAGGAATGAATGGATGAATGAATGAACAAGTTTATTATGCCCTGAGTACTCGTAGGCAAAAAATGATACAGAAGAAGACTTATAATGTAATTAAAAACAAAACAAAAAAAAAAATAAAAAAAAAATAAAAATAAAAATAAAAAAAGGAGAGGACGTAGATGGAGGGAGAGAAAGAGAGCAAAAAGAGAAATGCGCTGGAAACTTCTACACGAAGATGGTTTTGGTTTCTTTTTATTTTCATCCTTCCTGAGATAAATCTCCGACGAAGCTGCATACTTTTTCGCCTCGAATGTCTTCCATATTCCTACCTCTGCTGCAACGCTTTCCCCATTTTCCCAAGTACTCTGGTAAATAATTTTTTGGTGCTATATTTTCAAGTTTTAATTATTGCAATTTCCGTACTCAGGGAAAGATTCAGAGGTTTCGGTAGTACCAAACTCACGCAAGTAGATGGAAAATGTGTGCATACACATACACGCGAAAATGGGGTCGTGATATAAATCCTTTCTACCCTCATGCAGCGTTCTATTCACATTTTTAAGTTGGCTAAACGTGCCGACATTTAATTATACAAATCGCCATGCGGGGCACTAGACAAAACCAATATTTACCAGAGTCCTTAGATAGCAGAAGGATGTGCATAACAGAGAAGGGGAGCGAGGACCAGGCGAAATATAGAAAAAGGACGAGAAGAGGGTAAAAATTGCGGGAGTCGAGGCGAGTCGAGATTGCACGAAAGAGGCAGAAAAGCGGTAGGATTTCGCGACATTCATAATCAAGGAGATTCATTTGCCTCGGTAAATAAAAACGTAATCCCTAGGACCTTGGCATCGTATTCCCTGCGCTTTCTTAAAGTCGGAGCAAATCGCTCTTTTCACAAACACACGCAGTCTCTTTTCACCATCAAACTGTCCAGTATATATACACATGAACCCAGGCACACACAGACTAAACGAAGACGAGGAATTTCACTTTCTTCGAGTGGTTTCGTCTCTCTTCTAAAATAAATATTCTTCCTTCATTATTACCGCGAGAGAACGAGCGATAGATGGAGAAAAGATCAGCACACGCAGCTTTCATACTCTTTAATCTAATCAGAGAAAATCTGCATGGCCTTTTGTCTTGTTATTGCAAATTGTTTGCACTTGCAAAGCAAAAGTTGTAATTTCTTCGTTCAATAATAAACGAAAATGATCCTCATATATATTTCTCCCCCATGGGCTTAATGGACAATAAATTATAATAAAATCAATGGCCACTCAATCGATCTGCAAAAGCAGTTTCAATTTCTATCAAATCTGATTAAAGATTAGTCAACATTTTTGAGTTTCGACCTCACGTAATAAATTATTCTCTGTCCCCTACATGACAAAACTTTTGCTCCGACGCGAGTGGACACGTCCCCTTAACATCCGACCATAAATATGCTACTTGGGGCAAAACGCGTCAAGTTCACGTGGAAAGGAGAAATGATTTTCCTTCTATTTCCATCCTATTATAGACGTACTCGATGAACAATCTTATGGAAGTTTATAAAAGTCTCTTGATTCAGCTGTCGTCGTCGTAAGAAAAAACGCATTTTACTGTGCAGCACTTATATGATATTTCTCATGATCGTGTTCCCGATGTCTACGTGATCTTCAAGTTTTAACGATGTCCGTTACTCGATGTCCCACCTCGCGATGTTATCGTTAGAACAAAAAGAAACCAAACAACAGATTAAAGTAAGTTTAATGTTCCAGGACGATCTAATTGACTCTTTCTTTTTCCTATAATCTCCTTTGCTTTTTTTTGCACAAAACCGCATTGTCGTGACGATTCAGACATCTGCAAGGTTCTGTCCCCGCCTCGAGCAATCATTAATACTTTGGCAAGTTCGGCATGATTCTGTATAAAAAGCAAATTTGCTTGGGGACGCAGCAAGATTTGGAAAAAAAATGTTTCAACAGAAGGCAAAAAGTAAGCGATGGAGTTGCCATTAAAAAAACATTATTAAAGAAAGCGAGAGGAGTCTGGGAGGTTGCTAGTCAAGCGGGTAATGTTTCCAGTTTAAAGTTTTTGCAGCCTCGACTGGATCGCGACGGTGGAGTGTGCGCAACGCGTCTGGGAAAAGTGAGCCGAGGGCTTGTATGAAGAGAGATGAAAAAGTTTTACTTTTATAAAATGACAAACCTGTAGACGCTTGTACACGGAGGTCGGGTTGAAAACGCATTGACATTTCGAAATTAGTGATCCGGAAAGTTCCTCGTACGAGAAATATTAAAATGAAAAAGCTCCCGCTTAACGTTGAATTTGAATGATTTATTGATCGAGCGGTACGGCTAACTATAGACAAATTGCGTTAGGAATGTTTCTGTGAAGCTTTATTACGTTTAATCGAACGCCGAAGCAAAGTAACTAGAAATCCAGAACAATTATCGAATCAGCTGCAATGAAAACAATCGATGCGTATTTTTTTTTTTTCTATTGCGATCCGTTTATCATGATTTTTTTCCTCGATACGTCCACTACTCTTTATTCTCCATTCTCCACCGGCGTTTAATTGAGCCATTTACCATGCAGCCCCGATGTGCGATCTGGGAATTACCGAGATATTTTTTCCCTCCGTTACTCTCTTGATTTTCTACCGAGAGAGTCGATTATGACTTCTGATTGCATTTCCGGATTAACTTCCTCGGACCCCGGATAAATTCGTTAACAGATGGCGTGGGAGATTCTTTCTCGTTGAAAAACCCACTCACACCAACGTTGGACCTTATAATTTTTATTTCATTGCCATTTGTAGATATATTTAGTACATTTTTTCGTAATATTGTCTGGATGCTCGCGAAATTGCTTGGCACAGTTTTACGATGACGTATGGGTGGCTCTAATTCTAATGATGAGTTGAGGGTGAAATTTTTATTCAGCTATAAAATCGATGCAAGGAGCAACATTCCGAAAATAAAGGAACGCAGAATGCAATTAATTCTCAATTATGGGTGATGTTGATTCCCGACGATATAAGTGAGTGTGTTTTGGTGAAAAAAAAAGCAAGGCATTTCATCAGCTTCCCACATGGTCTTTATACGCTCGCCATACAATTTTTAATGGTCACTGGCTGCTGTCGATATTGCTCTCTGGATCATCATCGAGAGTCCACCGCTTCACGGTCCTGACGGCATGTAGTGGATCGCGAAGCAGTAGGGGTAAAATTTACCGCATTCCCTGGCACAGGAACATCATACAACGGAGTGAAATGCAGGAGGGAGGATCGTTCGTGCGATTCAAGGGGAAGGGTGATGAAAGAGAGGCGAAAGGGGAGGGAAGCTTTTTGTACCGTATGCTGAGCCGGTACCAGCAGATCGACGGGCTATATACGCAACCGCCAACATCAACATCAGTGTGCATCACACCGAACAAGAGTGGCGGCTAGGGAGAACCACTTGCACAATGTATACGTGGCGCACCCTCGGCGTGTGCATGCCGAGGGTGCACGGGTGTGATAGGTGTGAGGTCAGTGTAACCAGAATGAACACTACGGCTTGATTTTTTTTGTCACCATCGATTTGCTGTTGACACGATTGTAGTGGACGAGATTTTCGTCGACGTGAAAACGTACATGAGACAAGGGCAAAACGCGGCGGCAGGGGTTCGAAGAGCAGTGATTAACCTCCGTGTGAAAGCCCCGATCGAGTTGAACTCGGGATGGATTGACGGGTTTTGTCCATCCCACGGCATCGCATTAACAGCACCAGCATCAAATTGGTAAATGAAAAAATGTTTGTGGGACGAACGACGGTGGTTTGTTCAGCTTGAATATCATGTGTCTACCATCGATCTGTTCTTCCATCACCAACACCATTTTACATGGAACATACTCGCTAATGTCAACAGACTTTGCTAAAATGCAACAAACGTCCTTCTCGTCGAATGATAAATAATTATCCAATGATGAATTGGACGCGATCACTCCAAATCTATTTCGCTCTTTCCAATTCTCGACCATCACTCTTTTTCTCTTTCGGATTGCACGGGAATGCTCGTGAAATTTGCCAATATTTCCATTTTATACGAATTTACGTAGAGTGCATCGGACACGTGAAAACATTCAATAAAACGAGACCGGGAACGATGTCGTTATTTTCCATACGCGGTTCTGCTGCTAAATTGATGTTTTAAGAGGATTGCAACGGAGAGTTTGTACATTACTGTGGAAATGAAATTTGTGTGATTGCACTTTAGTGACAATTATTGAAATTGCAAAGAGTCCAGTGTGATTCGGTTCATACGTTTTTAATGAGAACCAGAGATATAAAAAATGCTATTCGTGTCACGAAGCCAGTAGAAATGTTGCCTCTATTGCGCCCAGAAGGGCACAATAAATTTAGATTTTTTCCCTTTTCGTCCCTTTTACTCTCGTTTCTTCGCGCAGCTTGTCAACCATGTTTTTTCTTTTCTTTTTTTGTGCCCCGCTGCTCCAACCTCCTTTTTCATGGATCGCTTTTAATGGCACACAGAGTTCTTCGTGACTGTGAGCATCCCTTTATTCTGCCTATATAGCTCTGACGTGCCACAAACGGACCCGAGCACTCTTTTATAGAAGCTTCCTAAATTTTTCTCGCGAGTGACACGTTTTTTCCAATATACACTTGTAAAAGTGCGGAGTATCTCGGACACCTGCTCGCATAAGAGGATCACCAACCGTTCTTCCTCCTACCGACAGCTTCTTTCGATATCCGGTTTCACGAAAGAGAATCGATCCTTCGCTCATAAAGACGAAGAAAAAATCGCATTCTCAATTTAATAGAATCCAATGGCCGATACGATGTTTGGAATTTCTGGTTGAAAAAAAAAATGGTAAAAATAAAATCGTGTGATTAATATTCAGCGAATACGATTCTCTGCGAGACTCTACTACGTCTCCAGACTTGTATAATCCCCCCCCCGATTTTGTGACTCTTCGTCGGGATTCCCTTCAATAAGTTTGCGTACAAAGCGCATGCGCTCCCTGGCTCGCTATATTTTTTCTTGTCCTTTTTTCTCTTCCTTTCTCTCTGTATCTGTCGTTACTTTTTACTCGTTCAGATCAGCTAACAAAAAGGGGCTCGGAATATGAAATTTCTTCCCTCTACGAATAGATAGTAGAGTTCTCGTCTTTCGCGTCTATACTTGGGAACGAGTCTCTGCAGACCCGCCTCTTCGTACAGCGTCGCCAACTTTTACAAACCACATCGAGCTACAAGAGGCTGATATACGACGAGCTCAATTTATACACAGGTAAGCCTTTAGCCCTTTAGCTGCTTTTTATCGTTGCGTCGTTTATCCCTTCTCGTTCCTCGATAAAGGTCATTTGGTTGTTTATTGGATTACAGCTGATCCAGTACGTTAATTCGTTCACGATTATTCGACAAACTCTTCATCCGTTTTTGCCATAATATCGCACCACGTCAGCCGGTAAATTCACCTACTCGAATTTTTCCTCATCCACGTAACACAGAACCACGTGAGCAACGTTCCACCCGGTCTTGTGTGATAGAATTTTAGTTGCAAAGGTTAAAAAATGCCTGAACTCTGAAGGTAGAGATTGCGTGACACGACAATGGACCGGATTTTGATACACCCTCGACTCTGCATTAACAAAACCACCTCAGGCCTTGTCGAGGAGTTATGCACGTCTTTGCTCAGCCTGGCCCAAAGCATAGTCTCAAAGTCCTTCGAGCTTAGACGAAGGTTTGAACAGGTAACTCCACCTGCTGGGAGGCTGAACATGTTTTGTGAAACGATAGTGTGTCGAAACGAAGGTACCCATATCTAGATAGGCGTGTATGGATGAACGCGATACGAACGTTGTAGATGCAATAAGGGAAGACCCGAGAGGCAGGGCTCGTAGAAGCAAGATCATTCGGTACACTGAACATCGCAGGAGACTCCTATACTTATGTAGAAGTGACTTTTCTCCCGACAAGCCCGACGTCCCAACTTTGATGGGTGCTTAATTCTTGCGTTAATTCGTCACGTAGGCTTGTGATGCTGCCGCATCCATTAGGCCGGGACTGAGATGAAGGGGTTCACATCCTAAGGAGTATGAGTCAATATAACTGGCGTACATATATTATACCATATAATCTTAACCCTGACTTGCCAACTTCAATCTCAGTACATCGAGCTCAAGTGTGTAGGAAAATGCACTTGCGCGTAAGATAGATGTAACGTGGGATGAGTCAAAGCTCTCGCACGATGCTTGCAGCTTTCTGACGCGCCAACGCTCTTCTCTTCTTCGTCGCTCGAGCTTGACTTGGATGAACCAAGGAAGAAGTTTGCTTCTTTTTTTCCTTCCGTGCCTCCTGCTTCTCGTTCCGGTCGGCGTGCAAAGCGGACGTACGAGGGTTCCAGCCCAAGTACACCCCTCCAACCTTCTCTATTCCGATTCTGCGTACGAAAGCCCAAAGCCAGCGTACGCATATTCTAAATAGACTGAGAGCTTCACGAATTGATGAGAGAACGAGACTTGAGAGACTTCCTTACCCCAGGAGGCACCTGCAGACTGGGGGATTGTACCAACCAACGAACTTACGACCAGCAACAACCACATTTACCATGCACCCTGAACTTCCCATGCAACTCCCTTCAGAGTTAACTCGTCATTCATTCATTCGCACCCTATGCAAACAGGGCGGATTAATGTGTCGTACATGATCAGGTAATAACGATCGATTTACGTTACGAATCCGTCCAGAGTTCATCCGTAACGCCACGTCCTACATAATTATATCGAACGCGGGAGTATGGGCCGCATTTTCCAAAAGTTTACTAGAACACGAATTGTTGTACGATCTTACGATTTTGGCACCCAGTTCGCAAATACCGAATGGCTCTTTCATGCGTTCCTAGAAGTTCCTGGAAGACCTCGTCTGGACTAAGATGATTATTGTGATGCCTGAGAACATTCTAAATAAAAAGCAGAAAACTCGTGGCCCACGATGATCTTAATTCTTCTTTCGCTGACTTCATGAAGTCCCCGAAGTTATATATATATATACTCTCTCTGCTTCATCTTCCTGCGGGTGATTTCGTGACCTAGTGTCATATCGCGGAAACGCGGGTGCCTATTCCCGAGATACGAATCGAAACATATTAATTGATCGTCTTGGAGCTGACGGAATGTCGCAAGATTGACATGAGGATGAATTCACGTTGACGCTCTGGGTGAGCGTACATTGTACCGTTAAACTAGCCGCATTCCCGAGCACGCGTGCACGCGGGAATAGCGCTACCATATCCTCTCCTCTGCTTCAATCTTCGTGGGTATTCCCAACCTTAGAGTTCCTCTCAGCCACAGAGTTTTTTGCAAGTGGCATTTCAGCACGATCGAAGTGTTCCTGATGGTGGAGACATGGATTAGCTCTTTACGCGTAGCTAACGGGTTGCGATCGATGAGGAAACACTCCGGGGAAGGTCATCGATCATTGCCACTTTAGTAAAGTTCACCATGGACCTTCTTGATACTCCTTTCCATACATGCAAAAAGGAAACTTTGCACTTTGAAGGAGATCGAGGAAGTGAGTATCGCGGCAGGAAGCCGCGCCATCAAAATACGTTGCGAAGTATTTTCTTCCGTCGAAACGCACGAAAGTGAGAGTTTGACACGAGCTGACCATATACAGCCGACGGCCGTATAGAAAGGTAAAGTGCAAGATCGTCGTATGTACATTGGTGGAAAGAATGGGAAAGCGGGAGAAGGACGAAGGAAGAGAAGAGCGTGTGTGAGCAGGAGTAGGTTCACTATAGAGGGTTGAAAGAGGGTGCACAGTAGCGGGGCACACCAATGTCTTGGCTCCGGAGCTGCGGGGTCCTCCCGTCACCCAATCACGTCCTGGCGAAGCTCGCCATATTTCGCGGGGCGGAGCACCCTCTCTCTTACGATCCTCATTGCCTATTCTCTCTCTTTCTCATCCTCTCTTGTTCGTTCTCACTTTTAACTCGTCTCGTCTGCGCTTTCGCCAGATGTCCTCTCTTGCTCTTCGCTTTTATTCACCATTTTCTCCTCTGCTCTGTAGATCTTCGACCCCGAAACCTGCCCTCTCTCCGCGAGCTAGAACCTGGTGGGATCTCGACAGTCTCTGCCTTTTCTCTTTCTCTCGCTCTTTCTCTACGCTCTCTCTTTTTCTCATGTTCCATATTATTTTAAACCTTTCGCCACCATCCCTACCTAATCCTCGAACCCTTCTTCACCTTCGCGTCCCACTCTCGCTAAATTTTCTCTGCTTCCACAGTGTACCATGGTCGATACCATCTCGGATTCTAACCCGAGTTTTCAAGGTTGGACAATGTCTGCCAGACATGGAGAAAAAATCAAGTCCACCATGAGCCCCTCATCCATTTTTTCAGGGCCAAAAAATCTCATTCTCGCGATATCTCGTTATTTAATAAAAGATTGCAATAAACAGTCGACGCAACGAGACTTCCAGTGGCGTTCATTTCATTATCACAGGAATCTAGATCCCACGATACATCATTCAACTTTAACGATATTACTTATGAAGGAAGCCCATGAAAATGCAAAATCCCGGAACCGTCACACGCTCGTACGTGTGCATCTTGTTCCGGAATTTCGACAAACCGAATCTCGGTCCTCACATCAATCTCGTATACGACGAACTTCCTCAGGTTAATCTACGCCGATGTGGTAATCTCATTTTGTCAGTTAACTTCGAGAAAATGCAGCTCTAAAATTGGTTTTATGGTTAATTTCAATATTTATGTATATAAAGACTCAAGTCTACAGTGTGCTCTTCATTGCGATTCCTAGCTCGGGATAAAACTGCATGCGAGACCTCTTTTGGTAGCCGTGATGATGAATATTGTAATTTTCTTGACATTACGAGCCTTTATGCGATTAAAGGGTCTGCGTGACCCCGTAGAGGTACAGAATTATCGAGTTTGTTCTCGTATCGATAAATATATTAGCGAGCATTGCGCTACAACCGAGAGAACCAATAAAAGTCTTGATGACAGTAGGAGACTTTAGAAAATGTAGAATGTCGTGGTGAGGACGATACGCCATAGAAAAATGGGGAGGAAGCACGTAAGACGCAACGATGCGATAGCATACGGTGTTGCCAGTCTTTAGCGGTAAATATTTTAACGGGATCCTGCGAAGAAGAGAGATAGGAGGAGGCGAATGCCTTCATAACCGGAAGGAAGAGGGACAGAATTCAACGACTCGCAAGTTGGCGTCGACAAAATGTCTCGCAACAACAGTAGCAGTTAATATACGCCGAGAGCAACGCTGGGAGTATCACAGCGATGGTTCATGGCTGTAGATACAGTAATATACGAGGATGAAATTCGCGTTATTCCATCCTACAGGATAATCTGCCATGAAATTAAAAACATTAGAGCCTCGTAAAGATAAAGATATTCTACGGAGCATCGTTGCGGCTATACAAGTTTAAAGACATCGGAGAGGACGAGTGCGGGGTAAGGTGGAGAGGATGGAGTAAAAGGTAACTGCGATGGGTGCACGTTGAGCCGTAATATTGCCATTGGGTTTTTGGTTCTAGTGGCGTTGCTCTTGGGTTATAAACGACGGTTGACCATAACCAGGATCGGCGATAATATCCACATCACGTCGTCGTGGCTCCTTTCGCATAGCTACTATCTCAATTTACGTTTATGGTATGGCGTTTCGCGACGAGCCGGCTCTCTACTCGTCGCCATCCACATACGTGTATGAATTACGTACGCGCGTCTTGGCTACGTAACACCCAACCAGCAGACGTCTATCCACGACAAACTCAGTGAAAACAACGAGCCAGCATATCGAAAGTACTTGCCACGCTCTCGAGGTAATCCAAAAAACCATATGCGAAGCTGTGCTTTTCCACTGTACGCGTGATCACCCCAAACATACTACGAGAGACAACTGTTATTCGCTCTTTTACCGTCGTGCAACAATCCTTTCGTGTACTTGAGCTGCCGGACGACTGCTTTTTTCTCGATTATCTTCGCCCATTACCCATGAATTTCTACTTCGTTTTTTTTTTTTTTTTCATTTGCTATGTTAAGGAGATCTAAGAGCTTACGGAACTTATTTGATAATCCGCGAAAGATTTCCATTCAGAAAATATTCATAAAGGAAATCCTTGTGATTGTTCGCGTTGCTTTTATGGTTGCACTGTCTCTTGGGTCATGGCTTTGTTCGACTGCCATGAGTAATCCTATTGGTCAATCCCGAATCGCTCTATTCGGGGCAAAAATGAGGAAAAAAAAAAACTTGGAATAATATTTAAAAAAAATAAAAAAGCTTCAGGTTCTCCGTTTCTCTTGAATGTCTCTCTTGGTTTGGATTTTTTTTTCGTTCCTATTGTGATTTTTATCGGCGTATGAGCCAAGCGCAATATCGAGATTGATTTTCGACTGTGTGTTGACGGTTTTCACGATTCACATGGCACTCCGGATGTAACGCGATCGGTGAACAGGAGCGCGAGAACGAGGAGGTGGAAGGACAGAAATTATTTTTTCACTCTTTCTCCGCTTGATAAAAGGGTTCTGATTTTTGCGCCATATTTTCCAACACGAGTAGAGAACTATACGCGATCGACGATTGATGACGGATTTCATTCTGCCCAATGTTCAATGCGAACTCTCCCATTTTTGCTTCACACTTCTCCGAATGCTCCATGTCGAGCCGAGATTGGAGATCAGTTTTGTGAACGTGACCCGAGGGGATTCGACGATGAAAGTACACGAAGGGCATACATATCGAGACGCATATACACATACCAACGTATACATATGAGCAGAATATAAACCAGGTGGGGAATGTGTAACACGCGCTCTCTTAGTGTCTTTCATAATTCATCTCGAAACATTTCTTCGCTTTGTTCTTTTCGCGAATATTGGTTTGTGCACACGAATCGGTTGCAAGTAAAACGCACTGAGTCCCGAATCGATACAAACCCTGGATTACTTTTCAAAGCCAATTGTTTCGGGATGCGTTGGATCGAACGAACGGAGCAAAATATATTGTAGGCCGTTGAATATGGTCCGTGAATAAAATCGTCCTGACAATGAGCAGGGGGAAGATAAGGAGAAACGGGAGCGAAATTCATGCTGGGCGATCGAAGCGCTGCGAAGCCGAGGATGTAACAAAAAATATCACTCGGGGAAGCCTCGCTGTCTCATACACCGAAGTTGCATGTCACGTGACGATCTCGACAACGGAAAAATGTACGGTGAATCACGGAATAAGGTAAAACCCAGCGGGAGTCGTGAGTCGGAGGGGAAGGTACTGTTTCATGGAGATGGCACTCTGTTCCCGCGTTTTATAGTCGTGGAGCATTTGAAAGACATGTACAGACATAGAAATATGCTTCGCATATACGAGCATACACAATGAGCATCGGGCGAGAGCCACGTGCCTCAAAAGTCCGATTTTTTATTGTCACTCTTGTGTATATATCATGTACGCAATGCACATCGAAGGGATAGAGTAAGAGCCGGAGGAAGATAAAATGTTCGACACGAAACGAGAGAAATTCATTCGTCGGGGGTCCCTTTACGTGAAAAACCCCGAAACATCTCCAATGCCCGAACGTTAAACGCACACAAAAAACAAAAATCCATTAACATTAGATCGTTTTCATTTTTCCAAAACACTTTGTCAAGTTTTTTCCTTTTCAAAATATCGATAAAAATGTTGAAAATTTCGCAGCTATTTCTTTCCAGATATCGATGAAATATGATGTACTGAAAATTGTTAATAATCTACCAGAACCAATAATGATCCATTATGGCCTGGCACCTGATGATTTTGAGAAAACTTCGGAGTAATTTTTGAAAAGATTGAAGGGCGCCTCGATTCTACCCTTCCTATCATTCGAAAATATTCATTTCACTCACCAACTCCACAGTCGCGAACTGAGACGTCGAGACGTCGGCTCATGTCTCCCCAAACACCATAATTATGCGTTAATTCATCACTCACCTAGAAACAGAGAAAAAAAAGATTCCATCAGATTTGTTTGGGCAAAATGTATGAAAAACAATTTCGTACATTGTTACGAGGATTCGGCGAAATTTCAACGAGTTCAACGAATTTCATAATTGTTATGATACTCATAAGACCATTAAGGGGTTTAGATTTTCGACCATTACTTCCGATAATAACAGCAATTTTGAGCAAGCCGGATATCCTTGATATCTGGACTACGGGATAACGTGGAATTGCGAGTTGGGTGACCGATAAAACTGCAGCGATCGCACAGGAGCTTTTATCTGGCATAATGGCTCGAAAGGATGTTATTGCTGCCCCTGGGAAGAGCGTTGTCTTTGGCTAGAGAGTGACATGTGTGGTGGCAGGGGATTGGGAAACCTAGTGAACGACAACGAGGAATCGTGCATGGACGACAAGAGGAAAGGAGCAGAGGAAGACTAAGAGGATAAAGGATAACGTTTAGGAGATGAAACCCGAACAGTAGTTATATGGCGAGAGACTGTACGCTACAATATTGTTAAAAGCATAGAAAAAGAACAACGCGTTGGTCCAAGTGTAGAGTAACAGTCTAGACGAAGAGCATGCACACACCGATGCAGGAGCCCGGTACTGAGCTTTAACCACTGACAATGACGAATGGCGTGGACTTTCTTGCGCAAATTTTATTATTACTTTGCCTCGTGCCTGTAGGACCAAAAAGAATCTACCCCGAGTCACGCTTATTTTCGCCAGAGCTTCGGAAGAAATGAACGCCTCGGTATACATATGCGCTACCGGAGGTAGAAGCGGACCGACGATTGGCCTTGCTCACTCTTCGTAATTCCTTACTAAACTTTTCGTCAACTTTCTGACATTTCCAGATTAACAATAGAACGAAATGACAGAGTACACCGTTTATGACTTCCCATCAACGGTACTAATCTAAGATTTTAATAATCATATTCTTAGATACAATTTGTACACTTCACTCAGACACCATTAAGATCGATTTTTCACGATGTTAGAGTTCGCATCGGAGAAATAAAACGAAAGCTGATTTTTATCTTTTTTTTTTTTTAATTTCTTTATAGCAGTGCGCAACCAAATACCGTACAGTATTTGTCGATGGTATAACGGATAGTCTTCTTTGCCATTGGAAAACGGAATTTTCTAGAAAAATTGGAAGGATTCCATGAATTATCAAATTAATTTTGAAAAAATATTTTTTTTTTTCGTTTTATTCCGATGATGCGAGCGTCAGGATAAGGATTTTTCATCCTAGAGAAGTGTCAAATTCACTTCGTTCTGGGAGTAGCTTCCCGAGCTCCCTAACTTGGCCAATAAGATTAATCACTTTATCCAGACTTCTTGAAATATGGATCGCACAGCATGCATCGAGTGATTGATTTATCGGGAATATTTATGTTGGGTGGTGGCTTGGCAGATTGAGGCGCATATGCATTGACAAATCGGCTGGTCGATACTCGATGTATTTTTGACTAATCCTTTACTATTTAGGAACAATATTGATAGTCTGATTAGCAAGCGTATTGCATGACGTAAGATTTATTTCAATGTCACATGGTTGTGGGTTAGAGCTGATGGAATAAACTGGAAAGATTGATTACAGTTAGATTGAACAAAGAATCCGGCCATTATGATGGTGGTAATTAGTGTTTGAGCAGTAACCATTCGCGCAAATCGTGTAAATAGCCAACTTTCCCTGAGTCTAGAATGGTTGCTAGAGGCGCGAGTGACGTTAGTGAGCGTAGAATATTCAGAGATAAAATGTCGGAGGGAGAAGAAATGGGAAGAACGAAACGCGACGGAGTTTTCCACGCGGAAGAAATGATCGCGATGAAAACTGTTCGTTCGGTGTCGCCTCATCGGTACGTTTGCCCTCATGCCTTCCTTCTTCCCGGGACCCCTTACTTCTTTTCCCTTCTCTTTCTGCCATCTCCGACAGAATGTCAACTTATAATTGGCACTCCTTAATTATATCAAATTAAGCCAGCAGGTTTCGTCTCTTGAACCTCCGCACCGCGACCAACCATCTGTTCTTTGTCCGACTCCAGCCTTTTTCATCCACCGTTGGAAAAAGCTACGAGAACTAACGGAGAAACAGGTTGTTCTCCGCTTTTTTATATCCCTGTCAAGTCGCCCTTCCGTGCGCACTTTGCGGAACAACGAGCCATCTTCCTCCTAACAATCAAGAATATTGTTTGACTTTCCAACACCAACCTTATGACGGAATCTCTCTGACGCTATGCCAGCTAAAGATAGTCGTTAATTATCACTTCACAGTATCCCATCGTGATGGATATTTCATTCGTACTCGTATCGATTATTGGCGTTAATATTTTAAAAACTTCCAATGTCGTACAGACATTCGTTAGGTTTTCCATTCCCAGCGTCTTTATTTTTCTCTAACAGCCTATAGTTATCTTTTCACCTGGAATACCTTCACCAGCGTATCCGAATCTACTGCTTTCATGAGCTTCCATGATTTAACGGATGAATGGCTGCGAGCATGAGCTATTTCGGACTTGCGTTATGCGAATATTGTTCTTGGCAAACCCATGGGAGACTCTCCATCCCTGAGGTCTACAGCACTCTACCTATCCCTCTGGCCTGTATAAACTCCGCACTAGAGCCAACAGTAGAAACAGTAGAAAGGTAGTCGGTCTATACACTTATACACCGTTGGGCTGCATGCAGATCAACATCCACAACGAGGGGATCGTTGTAAAACATCTGCGAACTGGACAACGTGTAAACGTGCAGAATTCTGCAGGTTGTCATACTTCGGAATCAGACAGCCACAATTCAGTACAAACTGCATCGAAACTAAGAAAAATATCAGGAGATCCCAAGATGTTGGAAAGCCAATTACGAATTTACCAGTAAGAGGACCGGAAGCATCATTTTGCTCACCCATTGATTTTTACTCTGCCCTGTTGATACTTTGTCTCATATCGGTTCAGCGTATGGCTCCTATTTTATTGATATCGAAAAGCCTGTAAGGTATAGAAGGAAAGCAGTTTTTTTTTCGAAAATTTTATCATTTATGTGGCTTCCAGAGCTCTGATACAACTTTGAAAACGTCTCATATCGAAACCGTCGGCTCATGTGTGGTTCTAAGCGGATAGCCCTTAGCTTTGCCGAGATCAGAGAAAGTACAGAAAAGAAAGAGGGAGAATAGACGCGAGACATACTGCAGTCCTGCTAGTGGATGTAACGAAGGTTATAACAGAGGCTGTGTAGGTATAAAAGAGGCTTGGGAGAACCAGCAGCCCCCGTGAAGCTCGCCGGCGGCGGCGCCCTCGGAGAAGGGGATATGAATCAAGCTGAGCAAACATTGAACTTCGAGATACGCCGCACTGGTGGTGTCGTCTGGGGGTCTCCGAACGCTGAGAATGGCAAAGCGTCCACCATAGAGGGTAAACTCTGCCAACGAAGGTGGTAATGGTCTCCGTACTACCCTTCTGCACAAGGCTTTCGACAAATAGGTAGAACATGTTGTCTGTTGCTTTATGATTCTCTACTTGCAGCCAGTGACCATAAAACTAGAAGATATTATTCACAAAACAGCCGAATAATATTGCATTTCCTTTTTAGTCGTGAAAAATGTCTCGCGATCCAGAGTTGACGTGTCGTTCGCTTTATGTACGTTTATGGATTTATAAATCATTGCTGATGAATTTTTAAAAGGTTTTCAAATTTATTTCATTCGTCCAAACGAACATTCAGTCGCTTTCAAAGTTTCCCAGCTAGAGTTTATGTTAAATTGCCAGCAATTTGGAGGTTACAGTAAAGTACAGTGCAATTCGATTAAGTGTTTCTGCAAGGACAATTAAGACCACAAGCATGCATGAAAGCTCGGTTCCAGTCCGTTGGAATTCAATGGAAGGAGAGTGGGGAGAAGCTTTCCTGAAGATCATAGGCGCTCGGTTTAGAGGAATGAGGGTGACATTGGTAATCACATAATGGGATATGCGGGGAGGTCGAGGCTCGTGTACTTGTCAGGGATTTGCCGGTGGAGAAGACAAAGAGTAGCCGCGATATGGAAGGAGGTCTTGATGGTCCCCCGTCGTCACGAGAACCATGTGAATGGTCACGATACTCTACTGGTAGGGCGAGGGCGAAGTCTGGTAGTGCGGGCTTTGGGGAATGGTTATCCGAAGATAAGGGTGTACGGGGAGCCGCGACGGTATAGAGACAAGAAATGAGAAAGCGGAAAAGTGAGAGAAGCATAACAGAGCTAGCCTTGTCCCAAGGGATATCAGGAAAGAGTAGCCTCCTCGTTCCCTTCGTCGGAGCTCTAACCAAACCCCAAAGTCTCGCGGTCGTAGCAAAACCAGACTGGAATATCTTCAACGGGGAAAAACGGCAAATTTCGGGGCAAAAAAGTTGATAGCACATTGCAGCAATGATGGGTGTCGAAATACCCAGTGGAATAGCGAACAAAGAAAATGGAAATGAAGAAGATTACAAACCTTTCGCAATCTCCAATAGCGAACCAAAGCGTTTCTCTCCAAAAAAAAAAAAAAAAACGATATCCCAGAAGTTTCGAAAAGCCTCAACATTCCAATTTGCAAAAAGACGTCACAGGAGTTTGAAGCATGCAGGAAAAAGTTTGGGAATGAGTAAGAGATGGAAGAAATTAGGAATAAGTTATGACCACTCGACAAATTGATCGTTGAAGGCGCGCGAATAGCGAAAGGCGAGAGCAAAAAAGCTTGCCTAATGCGAACGAATTAAGTGAATGATAGGAAGGAACTTGGAATTGTGTGTTGAGAGTGAAGCGTTGTGTTGCTCATGTTTCGGGGATATTTACGTATATCCGAGCACGTTCACTGGGCAACTGAAGAAAAGCTGAAATTCGATACGATTAATGCAACTATCTCGTCGTCCTAGAAGGTTGGTCGCGTTCTTTTGCATTAATTTATCTCGATTGTCTCGACGAGTATCGAGTCTTCTTGGCAGCGAGTGTCATTTCCATGGGATGGGGTTCGTAGAGTGTCGTTACCGACGCTTTCCACGGAGGGTAATTTGATCATCGGTATCAGGGGGTATCCGAAGCTTCGACGTGGCATCGTGATACCACGAACATACACGACAGCGAGCGGCTTCAAAGCTCCTTCCTATACAGGATCCGATCTCATTGCAGCGTCTGTTGCTAGCGGAAAAGTAGGAAGTTATAGGAGAAGCGGGTGATAATGAAATTTTGTAAAGTTATGCCAAGACGACGACGAGCAATGACGACGACGATCCTCCTACCACACTTTCCTTCTTCTGCGCCTTGTCCTCCGCCATCTCGTCTCATCTAATGAAGAAATAAGACGTCGAACAAGTTACATTCATTTTTTTTTTTCAACTCTGTTTTCTTCTTCTCAAAACTCTTTTGGCGGAAGTGGCTTTCGAGAGAAAGGCTCGACGACGAGCAGGGAGTTTGAATATGAAAAGGTTAAAGCTTGAGAGGGCAAGCAGCGAAGGGAGGAGAATAGGCAAACTAAGGAGGCCACCGAGAGCACCAACTGTGTCCTTATGTGGGGTAAGAAACACAAAGCTTTATGCTTTACGCTCTGTGACCTACGCTACATATTTCTTCTCACTCTCATTCTGCCATATACGCATATACGTATACCACTGTGAAAGCATACATACAGATTTACAAGAGAGTAGGGTCTCGTGTTTTTCCATTCTCCAAAAACCTTCGTGCACCAGAGATCTCACTCAACTTTGAACTCCTTCCGACTCCTCAGACCGACTATACATGATATGTATAGCGTTACGGGGCAAGAGAATAAATCATACAGTGTGCATGAATAATACTTTTGGATTCTTCTGCCAACCTCGTGTCGTTTGTCACTTCATAACTCTGCGACACTCTCGCCCGTTCACAGCTGAGAAAAGTTACGCATCAGCATGGTACGAGGCTGCATAGCTGCCTGCATAAAGTCTTTTTCGTTTCAGCCTGTGCGAGGCTTACATCTCGTGGGACTCGCACGAAATACGTATCCACCAACATCTCTCTTTAGCAAGCCAGAATGAATTCAAAGACTCTCACAGTTATATAATAAAGCAAAACGTTGGTGCTTACGTGTTCGTCGTATGTGTATAGACGAGGTGCATGTTGTCGAATTGTTCCACAGAGCGAGAGAGGAGAAGGAGGGGGGGGGGGGAAGGAGGTAGTCGAGAGAATAGAATAAAGTCCCCAGAGCAAAAAGGTCGGTTATAACGTTATAAAAAAAAAATGCCAGCCATTCCTACAAAGTCAAAAGCACATGAATGAAGAAAGCAGAAATTTGGTTCATCACGTGTGTGACTATCTGTATACGCAGCCACATACACCGTGGGCAAAAGACAAGAGAGCCATGAGCGAAGTGGCGACAGACTGTGCACGAGACCGAGAGAAAGTCATATACAAATCTCGCGAGACATTTAGGATGCACTTCCGGTTGGCAACATGGCCGACCGTTGACTTCCGGCGAGCACGACGCTAGGGTAGACTTTTGCAAAAGCTATTGTATGAGCCAACTCTTCAAAGGGGAACACACATCCTTATCGTCCCTTCGCTTCTCCCCCGCCCTTTACCCTTATTCCCTCCAATTCTTACACATTTTCTCACACGCCCTTCATTTTTAACCCCCACTCTCGATGTTAGTTATGTCTGGCTTTCTCAACGTGAACCCACGCTATATTCTCCATACCACGTTAAGAAGAACCCTGTCAACCGAAGCTCCTTTTGCCAACGCTCCTTTCTCTCCTTTGTCGCACTCCAACCCTCCGTCTTTGCGAATACCATACGAACACGTTTGTTTTTTAGCGACTGTACTCTGCGCACTCACTGTCATTTGCTAACTCACCAGATGTTATTGCTGCTCACTGGATTATCGTTCATTAGGCTTTGTTATTCGTATTTCACGACGTTGGCAGACTAATTGCTCACGAGATGATTGACTGATTTCTTCGACTCTGTTTTGTTCTGAACAGTTCTCAATTATTTTCTAGCTATATCGATGAAATTATGGGGAACTTAACCAAAGCCATGAGATAAGTTCTGCTGCAGATTGCAAAACATTGCGAGCAGGACGGACATTTTTAAATAAACCCCTGAGATGTCTAGCTGAATATTTCACAGAAGGAAAATGCATTCATAATGGAGCAAGCTTTGATCAGATTCTAAAATCTTTTTTTTTCATTTCTCTCTTCCGGTGCGCACTATTTTTCGGATTTTTTCTTCACAGACCCATGGATCTAGTGTAGCGCATATCCAAATCCTTAGCACGATCCTTCGTCTCGTTCTTTGTCGGATACCTCGTCGTCTTTGGATCTCCTCCATGCGATCTTGTTCGAATTAGATTCCAGCCTGACCTCGAGGATCCCACCTTTGTTCCCTCAATTTTCTTAGCGTTCTCTCTGGACCGGCAGCTTCTCTCGGACTGGACTTTGGATGTACCCAGAGCGCCCTCTCCTGGGAGAGATCTTGGAGAATTCGATTCTCACTTCGCTATGTGGTGATACTGCTCTCGCTTGTGCTTGCTACGGTATTTGGCTTACTATCTCGAATTCGATACGACACTCGCTGCTTATATATAAATGCGTTCGAGTGTACGTAAATTTTTTGCGAGTGTGTGTTCTTCTTGTCTGCTTTTTCGTTCGTGTCCGTGGACTGGCTCGGGCTACACGATAAGAAAATGGAAAGGTCCTCAGCCACTTTGCACCTCGTTTCACGTAACTCGAGACCCTTCCCGATTCGCTACGGGCAAATACTATTTCCATACTGTGAACGCGAGATTTTATCGAGTCTCCGTGTAACTTTAAATTCTCCATCAAGAATATAACTGTCTTTACGAATTCATCGAATGTTACGAATTCTCGAAAGGTTGTCTGAGAGCTGAGCAGAATAATCGCCTGCCAGACATCATGTGCTAAAAGTGAATCTTCCTGGGCGCAAGAGGTTTATGGAAAATCGAAAGAAATGAAACATCATCGGTGGCGCTTAAAAACGAGGCCTCGATGTACTATTTTACATCGAGTTCCCGGACTCACGTTTCCAACACTTTCGTAACTCTGAATCAAATGCAATAACCGCGATGAAAAAATCGATATTTTCTCTCATTTTCTAAAAGAATGGTTCGAAACAATGAAAAAATAAATTGAAGTGTGGAGGAAACTATAAATGTTTCTTCTCCACGTCAATATTTTTCATTGTCTCTTTGCTGCGGTATTTTTTTACAAGTCTCAGAAATGAAACGAAATTTCCAGTTGATGTCAAGACTCCCGATATATTCTGGCGAGGGTGAAGTACTCGTCGGATTATTCGTTCGGTTCGTGATCGTTAGGCTCTCAAGGCAGAATCATAAAGCGCTAGAGCGTGTATTTTCAATCAAGCCATTGCGTAAACAAACGATCACTTCTACAAGCCTCGATCTTTTATTTTTCATTCTGAAGCCCGCTATCTCTCGCTCGCTTCATTGATACTGTTGAAACTATGGCGTATGCTGGTATTGTCGATTCCAGTTCGGCGGGAATGAACGAAAACGAAAACGATCGAGAGCGCCGCACCGGAAGGGAGGAAACAATTTTTAAATAAAATTGGGGTGAGCTTCATCCGCGATTCACTTTTCTCTCGTATCTTGTCTGATTGGCTGAGTATCCTGCTCTGGTATTTGCATTATTTCTGCTCCATGTGTTTGGGGTCTCGAATATTGCGCTTCAAACTTTGCATCCGTTTCGATACAAATTGGCAGTAGAAGTAACAAAAATAAAGGCACATCGACGTCGAGGAGAGATGCACTATTAAAAAAAGCAATTTATGAAAAAAATTCGTTCATATATTTCAGACCACAGAGCTTCGTTTCTTTCTTTAGGCAATTCTCGTTTATTCATTATCATAATCTTATTTTTTTCTTTTGCTTTTAGGAACTTCCCCGCCTCCTCACTTTTTATTCGCTCGTGAGTCCCAAATAATTTCCTCAGGATAATACATTGATTCGCTCCAGCAGTCTCTCGACCTCTTATCTGTGAGCACACGAATAACGAATAGAAAATGAACAAGCTTACCAGCAAAGTAAGCGGGAAAGGGAGGAAATTCCGCAAAACCACCCTCTGGGTCTATCCGCAACCCCTCACTATTACGCTCGTTCGCTCGTCACTTCGGGTTTACTCTTCTTGATTAGGCCTCAGAAATAAAAAAAACCTTTGCTGGCTTGGAACACCCGTGGGGGGTTTCGACTGCGTTCTTTTTTTTTTTTTCATTCTTGCATCTCTCTCCTCCGATGAAAAACGCAAAGCACAGAGCGATGTGGAAAAGGCGAAGCCTGCGAACGGGATGGGCAAAGAAATTCATTGAACGACGAGGAGAAGGGGGTTCGAGGCGTCGAGGGAGAAACTCCACACACAAACGAATACATATACATGCGGGTACGACTATATGAACACGTTTGTGAGAGCAGCGATCTGCTCACGAATCTACGCGGTCTGATTAATCTCTCGAAGTAGAGACATGGCGGCCGTGTGTAACTACCACGCTCGACTACTTTACTCATTCCCCGCTTAGCTTCGGGTTCAATTCAATCTTGTTCAGAGGGTTTGTACGAGGAATTGAGCCATCCACTAAACACAGAGATTAGCAAAAAAAAAAAGAGAAAAAAGTTTCTCCACAACTCGGTCTAAAGAGAAGAAACAAAAAACGTTTGAAACGTTTTCAGAAATTTCAGCGTTACTTTTTTTTTCGTTTTTTGAAGACTGTTCCAGTATTTTCAGCTACGGGGAGCAATTTTTAGTTTCGCAGCATCAATTCCATTCATACACCATTTCACCCCGAATCCTCATCCAGTCGGAGCCAATGCGGGGTTGAAAAAAATGGCGCAATTTTCCAAACGTTAAATAAAAGTTTGCCGACGTTAAGCCATAGAAGCTTGTAAAGCATACAAAGTGCTCTGATCATTTTCCCGATAAATTGTTGAGTGCCTCGCCGAGGACAATTTTTCTTGGGGAGCGACGAGCGTCGTGCTCCCTATTTTTTTTTTTCGTTTTTTTTCTTTGAGTGATGCATTTGACATGAAAGGGAGAGTTTCTGGTAGGAAAATAGAAAGAGTAAGCGTGACGAAGTGGCACGGTGGAAAATGAAGACAGCTACGAGAGCGAGAGAGAGAGAGAGAGAG